>OX336420.1:13326403-13611450 GCA_946903255.1 Schistosoma spindalis
TCACACTGATGCTTTGCATTGTCCTACTAACATGTACAGCACATATTTCTTCGTCCAGTCAGACAGTCAGTCAGACAGTCAGTCAATCAATCAATTAGTAAATCAATCAATCAATCAATCAATCAATCAACCACTCAATCAGTCAGTCAATCAGTCGTTCGTTCGTTGGTTCGTTAGATTTTTCACTGATCCGTTCATTTACTTGGTCGCTTGTCTCAAACACTAGTTGGATAGTCAACTGGTTGTTTGATGGACGATTGTAATTTGGTTTGTTTGTATATATAGTTAATTAGTGAGTATATGGATGGATGGATGGATGGGTGGGTGGGTGAGTGAGTGAGTGAGTGAGTGAGTGAATGAGTAAGGCAGCATGGTTGTTTATTCGCGAACACAGATGTGTGATATTGGACAGTGACATGAGGTTGAGGGCAATGACAGGCTGTTGTTTGACTGTGTTTATATGTTGAATCTGATGTATTGTGAGTGGTTGGACCATAGTCAGTGTATGAGTTTTGGATGACTGTTGACTGTGGTTAGTTTGTGTTTTGTGTGTGTGTGTGTGTGTGCACGTGTGTTTGTAGTTGTGGATGTGGTTAGGTGGGTATGTGCGTGTGGATGGATTGTGTGAAATGTGATGTGTTATGAGTAGAGGTAGACAGCAGTTGTGGGGGTGTAGCTCAGTGGTAGAGCGCTCGCTTTGCATGCGAGAGGGCCCGGGTTCGAAACCCGGCACTTCCAAATCGCGCTCGTGCTTCACTTTTCCCTCACGTCCTACTAGCACACTGATACTCATTGACAAATACAATCACATCGTCTCGTCTCCTTCCACTCGCAGACTCATTCTGCATCTTCAAAACTCGATTCACCCATACTGAATCAGGCATGTGGAATCCGAAAGCAAGACATTCTACACAACACCATGTTCAGCACTTCCACTCAGTTGTCACACTCACACACAGTACATCGTGGTTTGCGCTGTTTCATCAAAATAATGTGTCTCATTCGCTCCTCCTCCTCCTCCTCCTCCTCCTCCTCCTCCTCCCCCTCACTCTCAATCTCAATCTCTCTCCCTCTGTCTCTTTTACCGACTGCCTGACCAACTCTGAATCATTCTCGCTCACTAGCTCTCTCTCTCTCTCTCTCTCTCTCTCTCTCTCTTCTTAACTCACTTATCCCAACTGTCCCCAAGATGAACGAATATCAAATACACTGAACGATCAGCCACACACTTATCACACACAATTCAGTGAAATTCAACTCACTTCATTCATGTGCCAGAGTACAGTGCTAAACAGACGGGATTTCAAAATACTGAGTCCATAACCGATTGGCATCACATGATATGCGAATGTCATTGAATATTTATTGGATCTACACTCGTGATGAATACGGTTGAACAGAACACATCAGGAAGGCAAGTATTGACCAATCGTCTTGCATTCGATTAAGAAGAGTAGAACTGATGCGAATAATCGATCACGACGATGGGATGTAATGCCGATTTGTTGATGGAGCGAGCGCTATTCGTATTTGAGCTGGTGCATGGTAATGTGCAGTGCAAAGAAGCTTCCCGATGCTCGCATCACTCAGTACTCCTCTTGTTCTTGAAACGGTCAGTCGATTCTCTCCAATTCCTATCTCATTATCCATGCGTTATCTCATTTCACAGCTGCGATGTTACAGTGTTACAACTGGGCGAAATGACGATTGTCAATTCAGTCGCCAGATTAACAGGTCACACTGATGCTTTGCATTGTCCTACTAACATGTACAGCACATATTTCTTCGTCCAGTCAGACAGTCAGTCAGACAGTCAGTCAATCAATCAATTAGTAAATCAATCAATCAATCAATCAATCAATCAACCACTCAATCAGTCAGTCAATCAGTCGTTCGTTCGTTGGTTCGTTAGATTTTTCACTGATCCGTTCATTTACTTGGTCGCTTGTCTCAAACACTAGTTGGATAGTCAACTGGTTGTTTGATGGACGATTGTAATTTGGTTTGTTTGTATATATAGTTAATTAGTGAGTATATGGATGGATGGATGGATGGGTGGGTGGGTGAGTGAGTGAGTGAGTGAGTGAGTGAATGAGTAAGGCAGCATGGTTGTTTATTCGCGAACACAGATGTGTGATATTGGACAGTGACATGAGGTTGAGGGCAATGACAGGCTGTTGTTTGACTGTGTTTATATGTTGAATCTGATGTATTGTGAGTGGTTGGACCATAGTCAGTGTATGAGTTTTGGATGACTGTTGACTGTGGTTAGTTTGTGTTTTGTGTGTGTGTGTGTGTGTGTGCACGTGTGTTTGTAGTTGTGGATGTGGTTAGGTGGGTATGTGCGTGTGGATGGATTGTGTGAAATGTGATGTGTTATGAGTAGAGGTAGACAGCAGTTGTGGGGGTGTAGCTCAGTGGTAGAGCGCTCGCTTTGCATGCGAGAGGGCCCGGGTTCGAAACCCGGCACTTCCAAATCGCGCTCGTGCTTCACTTTTCCCTCACGTCCTACTAGCACACTGATACTCATTGACAAATACAATCACATCGTCTCGTCTCCTTCCACTCGCAGACTCATTCTGCATCTTCAAAACTCGATTCACCCATACTGAATCAGGCATGTGGAATCCGAAAGCAAGACATTCTACACAACACCATGTTCAGCACTTCCACTCAGTTGTCACACTCACACACAGTACATCGTGGTTTGCGCTGTTTCATCAAAATAATGTGTCTCATTCGCTCCTCCTCCTCCTCCTCCTCCTCCTCCTCCTCCCCCTCACTCTCAATCTCAATCTCTCTCCCTCTGTCTCTTTTACCGACTGCCTGACCAACTCTGAATCATTCTCGCTCACTAGCTCTCTCTCTCTCTCTCTCTCTCTCTCTCTCTCTCTTCTTAACTCACTTATCCCAACTGTCCCCAAGATGAACGAATATCAAATACACTGAACGATCAGCCACACACTTATCACACACAATTCAGTGAAATTCAACTCACTTCATTCATGTGCCAGAGTACAGTGCAAAACAGACGGGATTTCAAAATACTGAGTCCATAACCGATTGGCATCACATGATATGCGAATGTCATTGAATATTTATTGGATCTACACTCGTGATGAATACGGTTGAACAGAACACATCAGGAAGGCAAGTATTGACCAATCGTCTTGCATTCGATTAAGAAGAGTAGAACTGATGCGAATAATCGATCACGACGATGGGATGTAATGCCGATTTGTTGATGGAGCGAGCGCTATTCGTATTTGAGCTGGTGCATGGTAATGTGCAGTGCAAAGAAGCTTCCCGATGCTCGCATCACTCAGTACTCCTCTTGTTCTTGAAACGGTCAGTCGATTCTCTCCAATTCCTATCTCATTATCCATGCGTTATCTCATTTCACAGCTGCGATGTTACAGTGTTACAACTGGGCGAAATGACGATTGTCAATTCAGTCGCCAGATTAACAGGTCACACTGATGCTTTGCATTGTCCTACTAACATGTACAGCACATATTTCTTCGTCCAGTCAGACAGTCAGTCAGACAGTCAGTCAATCAATCAATTAGTAAATCAATCAATCAATCAATCAATCAATCAACCACTCAATCAGTCAGTCAATCAGTCGTTCGTTCGTTGGTTCGTTAGATTTTTCACTGATCCGTTCATTTACTTGGTCGCTTGTCTCAAACACTAGTTGGATAGTCAACTGGTTGTTTGATGGACGATTGTAATTTGGTTTGTTTGTATATATAGTTAATTAGTGAGTATATGGATGGATGGATGGATGGGTGGGTGGGTGAGTGAGTGAGTGAGTGAGTGAATGAGTAAGGCAGCATGGTTGTTTATTCGCGAACACAGATGTGTGATATTGGACAGTGACATGAGGTTGAGGGCAATGACAGGCTGTTGTTTGACTGTGTTTATATGTTGAATCTGATGTATTGTGAGTGGTTGGACCATAGTCAGTGTATGAGTTTTGGATGACTGTTGACTGTGGTTAGTTTGTGTTTTGTGTGTGTGTGTGTGTGCACGTGTGTTTGTAGTTGTGGATGTGGTTAGGTGGGTATGTGCGTGTGGATGGATTGTGTGAAATGTGATGTGTTATGAGTAGAGGTAGACAGCAGTTGTGGGGGTGTAGCTCAGTGGAAGGGCGCTCGCTTTGCTCACGTCCTACTAGCACACTGATACTCATTGACAAATACAATCACATCGTCTCGTCTCCTTCCACTCGCAGACTCATTCTGCATCTTCAAAACTCGATTCACCCATACTGAATCAGGCATGTGGAATCCGAAAGCAAGACATTCTACACAACACCATGTTCAGCACTTCCACTCAGTTGTCACACTCACACACAGTACATCGTGGTTTGCGCTGTTTCATCAAAATAATGTGTCTCATTCGCTCCTCCTCCTCCTCCTCCTCCTCCTCCCCCTCACTCTCAATCTCAATCTCTCTCCCTCTGTCTCTTTTACCGACTGCCTGACCAACTCTGAATCATTCTCGCTCACTAGCTCTCTCTCTCTCTCTTCTTAACTCACTTATCCCAACTGTCCCCAAGATGAACGAATATCAAATACACTGAACGATCAGCCACACACTTATCACACACAATTCAGTGAAATTCAACTCACTTCATTCATGTGCCAGAGTACAGTGCAAAACAGACGGGATTTCAAAATACTGAGTCCATAACCGATTGGCATCACATGATATGCGAATGTCATTGAATATTTATTGGATCTACACTCGTGATGAATACGGTTGAACAGAACACATCAGGAAGGCAAGTATTGACCAATCGTCTTGCATTCGATTAAGAAGAGTAGAACTGATGCGAATAATCGATCACGACGATGGGATGTAATGCCGATTTGTTGATGGAGCGAGCGCTATTCGTATTTGAGCTGGTGCATGGTAATGTGCAGTGCAAAGAAGCTTCCCGATGCTCGCATCACTCAGTACTCCTCTTGTTCTTGAAACGGTCAGTCGATTCTCTCCAATTCCTATCTCATTATCCATGCGTTATCTCATTTCACAGCTGCGATGTTACAGTGTTACAACTGGGCGAAATGACGATTGTCAATTCAGTCGCCAGATTAACAGGTCACACTGATGCTTTGCATTGTCCTACTAACATGTACAGCACATATTTCTTCGTCCAGTCAGACAGTCAGTCACACAGTCAGTCAATCAATCAATTAGTAAATCAATCAATCAATCAATCAATCAATCAACCACTCAATCAGTCAGTCAATCAGTCGTTCGTTCGTTGGTTCGTTAGATTTTTCACTGATCCGTTCATTTACTTGGTCGCTTGTCTCAAACACTAGTTGGATAGTCAACTGGTTGTTTGATGGACGATTGTAATTTGGTTTGTTTGTATATATAGTTAATTAGTGAGTATATGGATGGATGGATGGATGGGTGGGTGGGTGAGTGAGTGAGTGAGTGAGTGAATGAGTAAGGCAGCATGGTTGTTTATTCGCGAACACAGATGTGTGATATTGGACAGTGACATGAGGTTGAGGGCAATGACAGGCTGTTGTTTGACTGTGTTTATATGTTGAATCTGATGTATTGTGAGTGGTTGGACCATAGTCAGTGTATGAGTTTTGGATGACTGTTGACTGTGGTTAGTTTGTGTTTTGTGTGTGTGTGTGTGTGTGTGCACGTGTGTTTGTAGTTGTGGATGTGGTTAGGTGGGTATGTGCGTGTGGATGGATTGTGTGAAATGTGATGTGTTATGAGTAGAGGTAGACAGCAGTTGTGGGGGTGTAGCTCAGTGGAAGGGCGCTCGCTTTGCTCACGTCCTACTAGCACACTGATACTCATTGACAAATACAATCACATCGTCTCGTCTCCTTCCACTCGCAGACTCATTCTGCATCTTCAAAACTCGATTCACCCATACTGAATCAGGCATGTGGAATCCGAAAGCAAGACATTCTACACAACACCATGTTCAGCACTTCCACTCAGTTGTCACACTCACACACAGTACATCGTGGTTTGCGCTGTTTCATCAAAATAATGTGTCTCATTCGCTCCTCCTCCTCCTCCTCCTCCTCCTCCTCCTCCTCCTCCCCCTCACTCTCAATCTCAATCTCTCTCCCTCTGTCTCTTTTACCGACTGCCTGACCAACTCTGAATCATTCTCGCTCACTAGCTCTCTCTCTCTCTCTCTCTCTCTCTCTCTCTCTCTCTTCTTAACTCACTTATCCCAACTGTCCCCAAGATGAACGAATATCAAATACACTGAACGATCAGCCACACACTTATCACACACAATTCAGTGAAATTCAACTCACTTCATTCATGTGCCAGAGTACAGTGCAAAACAGACGGGATTTCAAAATACTGAGTCCATAACCGATTGGCATCACATGATATGCGAATGTCATTGAATATTTATTGGATCTACACTCGTGATGAATACGGTTGAACAGAACACATCAGGAAGGCAAGTATTGACCAATCGTCTTGCATTCGATTAAGAAGAGTAGAACTGATGCGAATAATCGATCACGACGATGGGATGTAATGCCGATTTGTTGATGGAGCGAGCGCTATTCGTATTTGAGCTGGTGCATGGTAATGTGCAGTGCAAAGAAGCTTCCCGATGCTCGCATCACTCAGTACTCCTCTTGTTCTTGAAACGGTCAGTCGATTCTCTCCAATTCCTATCTCATTATCCATGCGTTATCTCATTTCACAGCTGCGATGTTACAGTATTACAACTGGGCGAAATGACGATTGTCAATTCAGTCGCCAGATTAACAGGTCACACTGATGCTTTGCATTGTCCTACTAACATGAACAGCACATATTTCTTCGTGCAGTCAGACAGTCAGTCATACAGTCAGTCAGACAGTCAGTCAGTCAGTCAGTCAATCAATAAATTAAAAATCAATCACACTATTGGTTATATCCACTGGATAACATTCATCAGGAAGGCGAGAATTCATCAATGACCTTGTACTCTGTCAAGAAGAGTGAAGCTGGCACAACTGATCGATCACGTCGGTGGGAAATAATGCCATCTCCTTGATAGATCAATCGACATTCACCTGTGAGTCAGTGCCTGTAATGTGCAGTGTGAAGCTCGGCGATACTCACATCACTGAGTAGTTCTCTTTTTGTCGAAGCAGTCAGTTGCTTCAACAATAACATGTCCACTGAAAGTGTTTTTGTGGAACACTGAATACTCGCTTGATTGGATGGTCATCGGATCAAGATGTATGAGTTAGCCTTAACGTATGCACAGAGTGTCGTGAATTTTCTCTCGAATAAATTTGTCAATTCTCTCACTTCTCCTGATCACCAGCATCGTTCACTAATTGACAATCCTACACAATTGTGTGAGTTACTGTCAGACCAAGTGAACCAGGTTTCATTAAGCAGTATGGAAGTGTGAACTGGCAAAGTAGAGTGACAGTCGGACAAAATAGCATACAGAAAGCAGTCAAAAATGTGTACGAACCATCATTTGCACAATTCAATCTTCCGGAGCTCGTCGATACACGTACAATTGCAGTGTGAAGACTAAACACCGATTTTCAGACACCTTCAATGGTCGAATGAAGTCGGTATTTGATTGATGAGATTTTCGGACAACTCACCCGATCGTGAAGTTGATTGGGTACCAATGTGTTTCGTTAAATAGGATGGTTCTGATGAGTGTAATGCAGTGGAATTCATGGGAATGCATGACGAGATAGGTGGAGATTGTTTAAATTGACCAGGTAGAGTGGAACAGAAACCATAATCCATCCTTGTTCACAACGCATATTTAGGATGGGTTGGTTTGCCAGGTATTGTGCATGCCGTTCTCTGTTCCGATTGTCATTTGCAACACAATTAGCTGGCGATGTAGATGATATGTCTGTCTGTAGTGAATTAGGGACGATAGTATTGAAGCGATATCGAGGTCAATGGTTTGTTGTTATTTGACTGAGTTTGTAAGTTGATTAGGATGTGGTGTGACTGGTTGTAACGTTGTCTGTGTATGAGTTGTGGGAGATGGATGTGTTGTTGTTGGTGAATTATGCGTGGTCGAGTGTGTGTGTGTGTGTGTGTGTGTGTGTGTGGCTGGGTAATGTATAGGACTAGGGAAAAGAGCAAGGCGATCGTTGGGGGTGTAGCTCAGTGGTAGAGCGCTCGCTTAGCATGCGAGAGGGCCCGGGATCGATGCCCGGCACCTCCACATTGCAACAAACAGTTGCCACACTTTTCTCTCCAAAACTAACTCAACACTACCATCCACATACTCACTCAAACCACTCTACACATACAAACACTGACAGACACGACCAGAGATGTTCAATCCGAAAACTTGATATTTCAAACAATACCACAATCATGAGTAGCATCGCGATTGTATATGCTGCTCGCACAATACCACCATTCGACTCCCATGTCGTCCACACACATTGAATCAAACTCACGCCGACAAACTTCTCCCAACCTCATCACATCTTGTCCGATACAAGTGGAGATTAGCGATCAATTCAAGTCACCTTCACATTTCAAACCACTCCTCTGCTTTCATGCCCACGTTTAAAACACACGCGCACACACGCGTATGTGTATGTATGCAGATAATATGTTCAGTGTGAAATTGTCGTCTCTTGTAAAACAAACTGAATGAACTCTTACTTCGATGGTGATGGTGATTAGCGACGATGGGATAGATAACTGATTGGCATCACATGGTATTCAGATATTATCGACTATCCAGTGCATCCACACTGTTGGGTATATCCACTGGATAACATTCATCAGGAAGGCGAGAATTCATCAATGACCTTGTACTCTGTCAAGAAGAGTGAAGCTGGCACAACTGATCGATCACGTCGGTGGGAAATAATGCCATCTCCTTGATAGATCAATCGACATTCACCTGTGAGTCAGTGCCTGTAATGTGCAGTGTGAAGCTCGGCGATACTCACATCACTGAGTAGTTCTCTTTTTGTCGAAGCAGTCAGTTGCTTCAACAATAACATGTCCACTGAAAGTGTTTTTGTGGAACACTGAATACTCGCTTGATTGGATGGTCATCGGATCAAGATGTATGAGTTAGCCTTAACGTATGCACAGAGTGTCGTGAATTTTCTCTCGAATAAATTTGTCAATTCTCTCACTTCTCCTGATCACCAGCATCGTTCACTAATTGACAATCCTACACAATTGTGTGAGTTACTGTCAGACCAAGTGAACCAGGTTTCATTAAGCAGTATGGAAGTGTGAACTGGCAAAGTAGAGTGACAGTCGGACAAAATAGCATACAGAAAGCAGTCAAAAATGTGTACGAACCATCATTTGCACAATTCAATCTTCCGGAGCTCGTCGATACACGTACAATTGCAGTGTGAAGACTAAACACCGATTTTCAGACACCTTCAATGGTCGAATGAAGTCGGTATTTGATTGATGAGATTTTCGGACAACTCACCCGATCGTGAAGTTGATTGGGTACCAATGTGTTTCGTTAAATAGGATGGTTCTGATGAGTGTAATGCAGTGGAATTCATGGGAATGCATGACGAGATAGGTGGAGATTGTTTAAATTGACCAGGTAGAGTGGAACAGAAACCATAATCCATCCTTGTTCACAACGCATATTTAGGATGGGTTGGTTTGCCAGGTATTGTGCATGCCGTTCTCTGTTCCGATTGTCATTTGCAACACAATTAGCTGGCGATGTAGATGATATGTCTGTCTGTAGTGAATTAGGGACGATAGTATTGAAGCGATATCGAGGTCAATGGTTTGTTGTTATTTGACTGAGTTTGTAAGTTGATTAGGATGTGGTGTGACTGGTTGTAACGTTGTCTGTGTATGAGTTGTGGGAGATGGATGTGTTGTTGTTGGTGAATTATGCGTGGTCGAGTGTGTGTGTGTGTGTGTGTGTGTGTGTGTGGCTGGGTAATGTATAGGACTAGGGAAAAGAGCAAGGCGATCGTTGGGGGTGTAGCTCAGTGGTAGAGCGCTCGCTTAGCATGCGAGAGGGCCCGGGATCGATGCCCGGCACCTCCACATTGCAACAAACAGTTGCCACACTTTTCTCTCCAAAACTAACTCAACACTACCATCCACATACTCACTCAAACCACTCTACACATACAAACACTGACAGACACGACCAGAGATGTTCAATCCGAAAACTTGATATTTCAAACAATACCACAATCATGAGTAGCATCGCGATTGTATATGCTGCTCGCACAATACCACCATTCGACTCCCATGTCGTCCACACACATTGAATCAAACTCACGCCGACAAACTTCTCCCAACCTCATCACATCTTGTCCGATACAAGTGGAGATTAGCGATCAATTCAAGTCACCTTCACATTTCAAACCACTCCTCTGCTTTCATGCCCACGTTTAAAACACACGCGCACACACGCGTATGTGTATGTATGCAGATAATATGTTCAGTGTGAAATTGTCGTCTCTTGTAAAACAAACTGAACGAACTCTTACTTCGATGGTGATGGTGATTAGCGACGATGGGATAGATAACTGATTGGCATCACATTGTATTCAGATATTATCGACTATCCAGTGCATCCACACTGTTGGGTATATCCACTGGATAACATTCATCAGGAAGGCGAGAATTCATCAATGACCTTGTACTCTGTCAAGAAGAGTGAAGCTGGCACAACTGATCGATCACGTCGGTGGGAAATAATGCCATCTCCTTGATAGATCAATCGACATTCACCTGTGAGTCAGTGCCTGTAATGTGCAGTGTGAAGCTCGGCGATACTCACATCACTGAGTAGTTCTCTTTTTGTCGAAGCAGTCAGTTGCTTCAACAATAACATGTCCACTGAAAGTGTTTTTGTGGAACACTGAATACTCGCTTGATTGGATGGTCATCGGATCAAGATGTATGAGTTAGCCTTAACGTATGCACAGAGTGTCGTGAATTTTCTCTCGAATAAATTTGTCAATTCTCTCACTTCTCCTGATCACCAGCATCGTTCACTAATTGACAATCCTACACAATTGTGTGAGTTACTGTCAGACCAAGTGAACCAGGTTTCATTAAGCAGTATGGAAGTGTGAACTGGCAAAGTAGAGTGACAGTCGGACAAAATAGCATACAGAAAGCAGTCAAAAATGTGTACGAACCATCATTTGCACAATTCAATCTTCCGGAGCTCGTCGATACACGTACAATTGCAGTGTGAAGACTAAACACCGATTTTCAGACACCTTCAATGGTCGAATGAAGTCGGTATTTGATTGATGAGATTTTCGGACAACTCACCCGATCGTGAAGTTGATTGGGTACCAATGTGTTTCGTTAAATAGGATGGTTCTGATGAGTGTAATGCAGTGGAATTCATGGGAATGCATGACGAGATAGGTGGAGATTGTTTAAATTGACCAGGTAGAGTGGAACAGAAACCATAATCCATCCTTGTTCACAACGCATATTTAGGATGGGTTGGTTTGCCAGGTATTGTGCATGCCGTTCTCTGTTCCGATTGTCATTTGCAACACAATTAGCTGGCGATGTAGATGATATGTCTGTCTGTAGTGAATTAGGGACGATAGTATTGAAGCGATATCGAGGTCAATGGTTTGTTGTTATTTGACTGAGTTTGTAAGTTGATTAGGATGTGGTGTGACTGGTTGTAACGTTGTCTGTGTATGAGTTGTGGGAGATGGATGTGTTGTTGTTGGTGAATTATGCGTGGTCGAGTGTGTGTGTGTGTGTGTGTGTGTGTGTGTGGCTGGGTAATGTATAGGACTAGGGAAAAGAGCAAGGCGATCGTTGGGGGTGTAGCTCAGTGGTAGAGCGCTCGCTTAGCATGCGAGAGGGCCCGGGATCGATGCCCGGCACCTCCACATTGCAACAAACAGTTGCCACACTTTTCTCTCCAAAACTAACTCAACACTACCATCCACATACTCACTCAAACCACTCTACACATACAAACACTGACAGACACGACCAGAGATGTTCAATCCGAAAACTTGATATTTCAAACAATACCACAATCATGAGTAGCATCGCGATTGTATATGCTGCTCGCACAATACCACCATTCGACTCCCATGTCGTCCACACACATTGAATCAAACTCACGCCGACAAACTTCTCCCAACCTCATCACATCTTGTCCGATACAAGTGGAGATTAGCGATCAATTCAAGTCACCTTCACATTTCAAACCACTCCTCTGCTTTCATGCCCACGTTTAAAACACACGCGCACACACGCGTATGTGTATGTATGCAGATAATATGTTCAGTGTGAAATTGTCGTCTCTTGTAAAACAAACTGAACGAACTCTTACTTCGATGGTGATGGTGATTAGCGACGATGGGATAGATAACTGATTGGCATCACATTGTATTCAGATATTATCGACTATCCAGTGCATCCACACTGTTGGGTATATCCACTGGATAACATTCATCAGGAAGGCGAGAATTCATCAATGACCTTGTACTCTGTCAAGAAGAGTGAAGCTGGCACAACTGATCGATCACGTCGGTGGGAAATAATGCCATCTCCTTGATAGATCAATCGACATTCACCTGTGAGTCAGTGCCTGTAATGTGCAGTGTGAAGCTCGGCGATACTCACATCACTGAGTAGTTCTCTTTTTGTCGAAGCAGTCAGTTGCTTCAACAATAACATGTCCACTGAAAGTGTTTTTGTGGAACACTGAATACTCGCTTGATTGGATGGTCATCGGATCAAGATGTATGAGTTAGCCTTAACGTATGCACAGAGTGTCGTGAATTTTCTCTCGAATAAATTTGTCAATTCTCTCACTTCTCCTGATCACCAGCATCGTTCACTAATTGACAATCCTACACAATTGTGTGAGTTACTGTCAGACCAAGTGAACCAGGTTTCATTAAGCAGTATGGAAGTGTGAACTGGCAAAGTAGAGTGACAGTCGGACAAAATAGCATACAGAAAGCAGTCAAAAATGTGTACGAACCATCATTTGCACAATTCAATCTTCCGGAGCTCGTCGATACACGTACAATTGCAGTGTGAAGACTAAACACCGATTTTCAGACACCTTCAATGGTCGAATGAAGTCGGTATTTGATTGATGAGATTTTCGGACAACTCACCCGATCGTGAAGTTGATTGGGTACCAATGTGTTTCGTTAAATAGGATGGTTCTGATGAGTGTAATGCAGTGGAATTCATGGGAATGCATGACGAGATAGGTGGAGATTGTTTAAATTGACCAGGTAGAGTGGAACAGAAACCATAATCCATCCTTGTTCACAACGCATATTTAGGATGGGTTGGTTTGCCAGGTATTGTGCATGCCGTTCTCTGTTCCGATTGTCATTTGCAACACAATTAGCTGGCGATGTAGATGATATGTCTGTCTGTAGTGAATTAGGGACGATAGTATTGAAGCGATATCGAGGTCAATGGTTTGTTGTTATTTGACTGAGTTTGTAAGTTGATTAGGATGTGGTGTGACTGGTTGTAACGTTGTCTGTGTATGAGTTGTGGGAGATGGATGTGTTGTTGTTGGTGAATTATGCGTGGTCGAGTGTGTGTGTGTGTGTGTGTGTGTGTGTGTGTGTGGCTGGGTAATGTATAGGACTAGGGAAAAGAGCAAGGCGATCGTTGGGGGTGTAGCTCAGTGGTAGAGCGCTCGCTTAGCATGCGAGAGGGCCCGGGATCGATGCCCGGCACCTCCACATTGCAACAAACAGTTGCCACACTTTTCTCTCCAAAACTAACTCAACACTACCATCCACATACTCACTCAAACCACTCTACACATACAAACACTGACAGACACGACCAGAGATGTTCAATCCGAAAACTTGATATTTCAAACAATACCACAATCATGAGTAGCATCGCGATTGTATATGCTGCTCGCACAATACCACCATTCGACTCCCATGTCGTCCACACACATTGAATCAAACTCACGCCGACAAACTTCTCCCAACCTCATCACATCTTGTCCGATACAAGTGGAGATTAGCGATCAATTCAAGTCACCTTCACATTTCAAACCACTCCTCTGCTTTCATGCCCACGTTTAAAACACACGCGCACACACGCGTATGTGTATGTATGCAGATAATATGTTCAGTGTGAAATTGTCGTCTCTTGTAAAACAAACTGAATGAACTCTTACTTCGATGGTGATGGTGATTAGCGACGATGGGATAGATAACTGATTGGCATCACATGGTATTCAGATATTATCGACTATCCAGTGCATCCACACTGTTGGGTATATCCACTGGATAACATTCATCAGGAAGGCGAGAATTCATCAATGACCTTGTACTCTGTCAAGAAGAGTGAAGCTGGCACAACTGATCGATCACGTCGGTGGGAAATAATGCCATCTCCTTGATAGATCAATCGACATTCACCTGTGAGTCAGTGCCTGTAATGTGCAGTGTGAAGCTCGGCGATACTCACATCACTGAGTAGTTCTCTTTTTGTCGAAGCAGTCAGTTGCTTCAACAATAACATGTCCACTGAAAGTGTTGTTGTGGAACACTGAATACTCGCTTGATTGGATGGTCATCGGATCAAGATGTATGAGTTAGCCTTAACGTATGCACAGAGTGTCGTGAATTTTCTCTCGAATAAATTTGTCAATTCTCTCACTTCTCCTGATCACCAGCATCGTTCACTAATTGACAATCCTACACAATTGTGTGAGTTACTGTCAGACCAAGTGAACCAGGTTTCATTAAGCAGTATGGAAGTGTGAACTGGCAAAGTAGAGTGACAGTCGGACAAAATAGCATACAGAAAGCAGTCAAAAATGTGTACGAACCATCATTTGTACAATTCAATCTTCCGGAGCTCGTCGATACACGTACAATTGCAGTGTGAAGACTAAACACCGATTTTCAGACACCTTCAATGGTCGAATGAAGTCGGTATTTGATTGATGAGATTTTCGGACAACTCACCCGATCGTGAAGTTGATTGGGTACCAATGTGTTTCGTTAAATAGGATGGTTCTGATGAGTGTAATGCAGTGGAATTCATGGGAATGCATGACGAGATAGGTGGAGATTGTTTAAATTGACCAGGTAGAGTGGAACAGAAACCATAATCCATCCTTGTTCACAACGCATATTTAGGATGGGTTGGTTTGCCAGGTATTGTGCATGCCGTTCTCTGTTCCGATTGTCATTTGCAACACAATTAGCTGGCGATGTAGATGATATGTCTGTCTGTAGTGAATTAGGGACGATAGTATTGAAGCGATATCGAGGTCAATGGTTTGTTGTTATTTGACTGAGTTTGTAAGTTGATTAGGATGTGGTGTGACTGGTTGTAACGTTGTCTGTGTATGAGTTGTGGGAGATGGATGTGTTGTTGTTGGTGAATTATGCGTGGTCGAGTGTGTGTGTGTGTGTGTGTGTGTGTGTGTGTGGCTGGGTAATGTATAGGACTAGGGAAAAGAGCAAGGCGATCGTTGGGGGTGTAGCTCAGTGGTAGAGCGCTCGCTTAGCATGCGAGAGGGCCCGGGATCGATGCCCGGCACCTCCACATTGCAACAAACAGTTGCCACACTTTTCTCTCCAAAACTAACTCAACACTACCATCCACATACTCACTCAAACCACTCTACACATACAAACACTGACAGACACGACCAGAGATGTTCAATCCGAAAACTTGATATTTCAAACAATACCACAATCATGAGTAGCATCGCGATTGTATATGCTGCTCGCACAATACCACCATTCGACTCCCATGTCGTCCACACACATTGAATCAAACTCACGCCGACAAACTTCTCCCAACCTCATCACATCTTGTCCGATACAAGTGGAGATTAGCGATCAATTCAAGTCACCTTCACATTTCAAACCACTCCTCTGCTTTCATGCCCACGTTTAAAACACACGCGCACACACGCGTATGTGTATGTATGCAGATAATATGTTCAGTGTGAAATTGTCGTCTCTTGTAAAACAAACTGAACGAACTCTTACTTCGATGGTGATGGTGATTAGCGACGATGGGATAGATAACTGATTGGCATCACATTGTATTCAGATATTATCGACTATCCAGTGCATCCACACTGTTGGGTATATCCACTGGATAACATTCATCAGGAAGGCGAGAATTCATCAATGACCTTGTACTCTGTCAAGAAGAGTGAAGCTGGCACAACTGATCGATCACGTCGGTGGGAAATAATGCCATCTCCTTGATAGATCAATCGACATTCACCTGTGAGTCAGTGCCTGTAATGTGCAGTGTGAAGCTCGGCGATACTCACATCACTGAGTAGTTCTCTTTTTGTCGAAGCAGTCAGTTGCTTCAACAATAACATGTCCACTGAAAGTGTTTTTGTGGAACACTGAATACTCGCTTGATTGGATGGTCATCGGATCAAGATGTATGAGTTAGCCTTAACGTATGCACAGAGTGTCGTGAATTTTCTCTCGAATAAATTTGTCAATTCTCTCACTTCTCCTGATCACCAGCATCGTTCACTAATTGACAATCCTACACAATGGCGTGAGTTACTGTTAGACGAATAGAACCATTTTTGGAAGTTTTCTTTTTTATTTTTTCATATTTTCTACTGCACAATTTTCGCGTTACGTTGTTAATTTCTATCATTTTTTCGGTATTGAATTTTTTTTTTTTGTCATGAACTGAATTTGTCTTAATTATGTATGAATTAAATTTTGTCATTCAATTTTAGGTCACATTTCTTTGTTTCTTTTAATTTCTTAAAAATTATATAGAATAAACTTTTATTGATAATAATTATTTTCAATTTTTTGTCATTATATTAATGTGATATTTGAATAATTATTTTTATTTAATTTCATAATGAATAGGTTTTTTTTTTGAAATCTTATCTCCCTCTTATGTGCAAATGTTTTCATGTTTGACATATATATATATATATATATATATATATATATATATATATATATATATATATATATATATATATATATATATATATATATATATATATATATATATATATTTATAGAGAGAGAGAGCGAGAATGATCATGGAAATGGGTTTTTTTCTTAAACATATTAAACTCTTTTGAGAGTTTTATCATTTATAAAATAAATTTCAAAAGGTCAAACAAAACTTATGTATTAGTATGGAAATGTCAAGATTATTGATAACTATTAAGCACCTGGTAGTTTTGGATAGTTGTTTCGCATTGATGTACGACTCTTCAGTAATAAGTATTCACAACTTTTTAACTGGAAGTTAAATTCAGATTTTTCGGTTCCACATATGATCCTTTCTATGTTTGAAATAAATATCTGATTTAGATCAGTTTGTGATGTTGATAAATTTTATCTAATTTTCAGACAATCGAATATAATTGTTAAAGATGCACTTTCTTGTCATTTGATCAAACGATGTATTTGTTAGTGCATTTCAGCATGAGCTGTAATATATTTGTTAAGAAATGCATTATTTACCAAGCATTCAATCCAAATTAGTCAAAATCTGAATTCCGTTGGTGACTGACATTTTGAATTTCCTACTCGTGCAAATATAGTTGGATCGGCAATTATAAAACTCATATTCTGTATGAGTGGTTCTTCGGGATCCGTTAAAAAGTGTATAAATACGCACATGTATTCAACTTTAACATTTATCGTTGTAATAAACGTTTAACTTTCCTTCATGATCATAATAGTTAAGAGCTGAGTCGTAATATTTGAGGTGAATTATGAGTTTGTCTGTAAAATATATTGCTTTATGCTTACTGGAATATTTATTATTGGGTTCATAATATAAACAGTTTACACAGAGATGGGTTCAAATGATCTCAGAAAGGTGATTCAACTAGAGGATTGGCACAAGAAGTATTCCTTTCAACTAGTAATATCATATTAATAATAAATTTCAAGTCACTAGTCAGGAACTCAATCATAATTGGTCAAATCAAAAAGAAAAATGGCATTAAATTAAAACAATACCGTAATTTCCGCGTTGATTATATGAAATAATTCTATGATTTATTTATATTTTTGCTTAATTTTTTCAACAATCTTTTTCAATGATTGAGATCATGAGTCAGTTAAAGCTAGATCACCATGGAAAACCTGGAGGCACCAGATGGCCTGTTCTGTTCTACTGTGTAGTGCGCATCCACGATTTTGCCCCCCGCGAGATTCGAACCCAGAACTTATCAGTCTCGCGCACGAGCGCTTAACCACTAGATCACAGAGCCGGCATCCATCGGTGTTAAATGTCAACTAATCCACAACATTTTCAATTTCCTCATATACATGTTATATTCTTAATATTATACCTAATTTATATATCCTCCTTATTGATATTTATTTTTTAAAAAAATATATAATTATCAATCATAATTTATCAAATTATTTTAGAAATCAGAAAAACACAATTTTTTGTTCGTGTCAAAAATTTTAAAAAAAATAAACGAACAAAATGTATTACAAAACAACATGAAATTTATATAAACACTTCCTTCAATTTATCAAACAGAATTTTTGTATTTTCAATATATATAAAAGCATAACCGTTTGGTTACTTACATGTTTACATAATGTAAACACACAATACACAAACAGACACACACAGTACATATACGCACATTTCTCTTCTTTCTTTATTATATGTATGTAACTTAAACGACCTTTTCTATATGAATAACTAAATAGAAGATTTTATCGTTTCTATTATTAACTATGATTCTTATAATTAGTGTTATAGTTTGTCATGAATAATAATAATATTGATAATAATGATACTACTACTACTACTACTACTACTACTACTACTACTACTAATAATAATAATAATAATAATAATAATAATAACAATGATAAGAGATTGATTTAAGAAACATTAATTTTTAACAACAAAACAGAGAATTGCAAAGTAAAATCATGACACATTAACAAAGAAAATAATAATAATAATAGTAATGTTATCTTTACATGTAACAAAATAAAATGAAACACATAAAAGATAAATAAAATAGATTCTAAGTTCATTGAAAAAATCTATTAAAAAAAAACACAAACAAAACACAATAAAATCATTTTACAAAGAATCTAAATAAGAATAGGTAGTGGTTAAAGATACATCATAAACTAATTGTAGATAGGTAAGTAAGTAAGATAAGTGAGCATTAAGGACAATATGACAGATCGAATTTAGGATCTTAATGGATTGTAACGAAAGTTTAGTTGATAGATTGTTAAGTATTTATCTAATGGTTTACATTTCTAGGTTTAGTTGTGAATAGTGAAATTTAATCAGGTCGAATGTAAAATAGATAATCAATCATCTATGGAGATGGATTTAGGTCAAGTAATATGGTAGATTAATTGGAACTTGAAACAAGAAACTGACGAATTGTTACAGAATTTTATAATAAAAGGTGGTACAGTAACGTAAATTTTCTACTAAGCTTTAAATTAATTCTTCTAACAGGTGATTTAAAAATAAACTAATTCATTAATTTATCTCAATATATCTACTGATTCATGTATTCCTGAAAAGTAGATTATATTGTAGTGAATGAAAACGCAAATGAGGACAATGGAATGCATTTGAATATAAAATTACAGAACATCTTAGTAAAATCTGAGAACCATACAGTTAATACTTCGTTTGCAAACTGTCAATCAATTATCTCAAACTTGACTGTTCCTTCTGGAAAATGTCAATCAGTCGTCTCAGACTTCATTTTTCTTTCGTTTCCATATCAACCATTCTCTTTCCTTCGATCTTCTTAACTTTCTGCCTCCATACATACTACTTATATCTGTGGAAATAAGTAGTACACACCACAATATTTGTTAGAACAGATAGTGCTCTTTTGAGTTAATCTATTTATTCATTGACAAAATATTAATCAAACAACAGCTGAGTGTTTGAGATACTTAGTTGATTTCAATCACTTCTTAACAGTGATCTTACAAAACTACTTACAAATTTAAACGAAGTGGTTGAGTGAAAATCAAAAACTTGTACACTTTGGATGCTCTTAACTCATCAATCGATGAGAGAACTCTTTATTAAACAAGTTTTAGTGATTATAATCCTAATTGTCTTTTATTTTACATTCTCTGATTGCTTAATCCCCATTAAACTTATGCTTCAATGTAAAAACAAAAACCATTTACATATTGTGAGATAATACACTTGTTGTCTTAATATATTTACTACTCCGTTGCTTTTTCATCCCTAATGAATTCTTTACCAACAAAAAAAAACGATATGTTTATCAAAGGATAACTTTTTATTTGCACCAATTATGAATATAGCCTAAAGGCTTTAGAAAACGGCGCATAAATATTTTTGATTCTTTTAAGTAAAACAATAGTCGAATCTCAAACGATACTTGGAAGTGACTAACATCCTTCTTCTTTCAAGCTCTATATGCTGACAATTCATCTTGAAACGAAATAAAAAACCATGATTTTACATGTAAACTGGAGTGTATTTTCAAATATAATCAATGGTGAAAATGTTAGTTATGAATTATAAGGATCCAAAAATATGGATCATTAAAACCCCATAACATCAATGACAAGCTTAACAAGATAGTCCACTACTCTATCACTAGCAGAAATGTTATCTTACATACTTACAGGTCAAAATAATTGTAAATAGTTAACTTTGATTACATTGGAATGTGGAGATTGTCGGATTTCATGAACTGATTGAACTTAGCTAAAAACACCGTTGAATACCAGTTTACTTGCTACATGTTAAAAATCTTTGCGCGGAACCGAATACCATAAATTCGATTCTCACGTGAGGATCAAAAGTCCTAATAAATGAGATGTTCCATATTACAACGAAGTGACCTCCCAGTGCTTCTAAGTTTTCAATGACGGTTTAACTCAGGTTAAACGATGGTTCTAATGAAATTCAACACATGCAGAACCACCAAAATAAAGTGAATAGTTATTTGTCCCCAAATAACTTTTTTCTCGAAGACTATTGAAAAAAAAGAAATTTAATAATTCTAAAAACTTTATTAAAAACAACAACTCCAGGTATTGTTAAATAGTCTTCAGTTTCTTCAACTTAATCCATTTCTAATAGTCAGTCTAATCCATCGGTAATCCATGCCAATCTTCACATTAAAAGTAGAATAATTCTATTCATAAAAACTTTTAAAATTAAAAAATAACAAACATAAAAAGTAACATTAGTGCCTGATGGGAAAATACAAACAACATATGGGTGTATGACCTATTATAAAAGAGGAATTAACAATGAAACATGAAAATAACATTGAATATACAGTTATATACAATACAATCAACTATGTTTAACTATATTTATGGTTGTTATTTCATTATTCTTTAAATGATTAAGTTGGGAAGAGAAAGAACACATGCGTAAACAGTTAAGTAAAATGAAAATCAGAAGGAAACATGTGAAATTTATGAGAAAATAAAGATCAATTGAGACAATATCACATTTGGATAAAAGGTGTAGAACAAGAAAAAATTAATTGGGAATTTTATGATTGATTACGTCATAAATACTCTCGGTAATTAGGCGCCTTTGTTCTCTTTCACTCTTTCATTTCAAAATTGAGCTTCTCTTCATGATAGTGGAAAGTATGGTAATGATTGTGTTATGCTATTAGTTAACTGAATTGTTTTCCAAACATAAACAACAAAACTTATACTCTCTTGATAAGATTAATGTAAATGGGAAAAGTGTTTAAAATATGGGAAGAAATAAAGTATGTGTGACTTCATTCAAGTTCTACAGTGTTTATTAATTCACATTAATCTTTATTTTAACATAAACAAATTTGGTAAGAGGAGTACACATACACAAAATCGTTTTTTGTCTGAGAAAGATTTAGATGAAGAATAGATAGAATGAATGTGATCATCTTTTTTTTCAAAAATTGTTCGTGGTTCATTGACATGAAAATATATATATTGCATGGTTTAAATCATGAAAGGATCTTAGCCAAAATCATGACTGGAAGGACTGGATGATTGTTTCGATATAGTATGGGACTTCTTAGTAGATTAATTCATGGTTTAAACTATGGAAATTCTACAATGTCTATAAATTTTCTCTATACTAATAATAATTATCTACTCACAAGTGACAAGGTTCAGAATGGAATTCCGGGAGTTCTAGTGAGAATCTGTGGCTAGTGGAATTCTATCATGTAGTCTGTGAAAATGTTGTGGAACATCTTGAGTTGATTGAAGTTAGACATGTACACCGTTGGATGTCGACTCAGTAGTCATTAGGTTAGGCTTTCGCATGCGAGACCGAAAGTTTAGATTCGATCTTCAGATTCTGAGTCGAAGATGTGCACTGATGATGAGTCCAATACTAGGAAGAGTGAGCCGTCCAGTGTTCCCAGGTTTTCAATAGTAGTTTATTTGAGATCAGTTTCTGTTTTAAGCTATGAAAATCCTACAGTCTTCACAAATCCCCCTATGCTAAAAATAGATTATTTATAAAGAAAATTGTCCAGTTAAAACACAGTGAAACATAAGCACTCTGTACATTATCATACAATGGTTGGACAGACATAAGCAGCATATAGCAGGAATCGAAAGTTGGATGCTTACTAGCAGTAGAGTGAAATAAAGGGAAGATGAAGGTAAATGGATAGCAATCTGAATGAGAACAGCATCGGAAGAATGGTGAAGTATGTAAAGGGAAACTGAAGGAAGATATGTGATTTACGTAATTAATGTATGATTTCCATATTTTAATAAGCCATAGTGTAATTCTGCATTAAACAATAAATTAGTTTACCGCACCTGAGTTTTTGATCACTACAATACCACTTGATTATATCATAAGCAAAACGAATAGTCGAAAAAAAATACAAAATATTTTACATAAAGCATGGGTTTTACTTAATCAATCATTGAAAACTACAATAGGTTAGTTAGTTCGTCGTAATATAATGCATTCATAAATTCACATGGCAATAGAAACTCTAAATTAACTAATTATCCACAAACTTCTGGTAGCGACAGAACAATCTATGTTTTCTTTTAATTTTAAGAATAAATAAAATTGTGAGATTTCGTTCTAAATTTTTTTTAAGTGAGCGATTTATAAAGATTGGTTAACTTCCAATGAAGTTTTCATGACGGATGAATATCAGTTGGTGAATCAGTGAAAGTACATCCAGTATGTTTATTGATCTCTTAGCTAACATTTAACTTTTTTCAAACTTATCTCTTTTAGATTTTCATATCCATACTATATCCATAAAAAAGTACCTCGAATAGTACATACGCATACAAAAATCTACTAGTAATTTGTGCTAAATGATATAAGAGCCTTGATAATTCATTAAAATAAGAACACATGACAAAATAGTTCTAAAAAATGTATGATAACATATTGTTTCATTGAGTACTACTACTGCTATTACAAAGCCTTGGCATAATTAAAAATTTTTCAATGTACCAATAAGACAATTAGAATCATTATTATTCAATGTAACAAACCTCATTAATTGAAATTAGACATAGATCATATGACTGTATAATAAGTAGGACAATGTCTTCATCAGTATTCCTACAAAAAAACTTTGTGATTGTTACTTATAAACACATTAATAAACTATAATAATTAATCGTTAACTATTTACTAGTATCAATCACATGAGAATGATTGTGATATAGGTATACTAAATGAAACCTATATGGTTATAGTTTTCTTCTTCGTTATTCGATACAGTCAAATTTCGGACAATTATCATTGGAACACATTCAGCGTTATACAGACCGAATTCAGTAAGGAGCAATCAATTTAGAACATAAATAGAGAGGGAATAACAAGTGGGTTACTACAACAACACGTTGCTTTTCATCAGGAAATTCACCAAACACGATAAGGTATTCAAGATGATAGGGAAACTGAAAAATAACGAGAACAAAATAAAAGTATACATATAGATTCAATTTGAATTGAAGCTCTTACTTATAACTTGCGCCTTTTTCCTATTATACAATTTTAAGTGTAGATATAGAGTCTAGGGAAATATTTAGGAAGTCGGTTACAAGTGATTAAGTAGAAGACTTACTGATGTATATAACTAATTACCAATGAAACATTCAAATTAAGATTATGCCAATCCATACCACAGATTATTAATATGAGCCCATAAGAAAAACCTAGTCGACTTTGTACAACCACAACCAATCAAAACACCAGTCAGCTGTCACAAATATAATAATGACCCAACATTTACCACAAGAAGCAATTAGAAAACAAAAGGAGACAGCATATTTTGTCATCGTAATAGTAAATATTTGCATATAATTTTACATTTTCTCTGGAATGTAATAAAATAATACTGTTCAAACATAAATTGTAATACACATAAAACTATGCACAAATATATTAATTTATTTACAAAATTAACAAAAACATGAAAATTCATTTATTCATCTGTGTTTTATCTCCTTCATCTTTTAGAACAAACTTTTCTCTGCATAACGAACATTAATTCTACTTTGTAATTCTTTCAACCAACATTGATCTATTTCTTTATAACCTATTAAAATGGGACGTATCGATGATGATAAAGATGACTGATCGATAATAGTAGTAGCATTGTTTGGTGTATTCTTTTCACATTTTACAACATTATCATTGCATGTTTGAATTGTAATATTGAATAAACCGCCTAAATGTGATAGAAATATTTGGAAATTTGTTAATGCTGTACGTAAACGTTGACGATGTTTTTGTGCCTAGTAGTAGAAACGAAAGATAACAATACATAAAGTGAGAATATTTAGGCAGATCAGTAGTATGAACAGTATAACTATTATTGCTCCGAACTATTCTTACATAATTGTTTAATAATAATGATAATAAAAATAGGAGAATAACTAACACAATAGAAAAACATACATAATACAAACAAGAAAATAAATTATCATAACAAATGAAAAACAAATCTACAAAATTATATGTATAGGAATATATCGGCAAGATGAACAAATTAAATAAACATAAGGCATAATGATGATAAAGATGAGGTGGAAAAGAGAAGGAGAACATATAACACTTTATTTAAGTAAACTTGACATTTTCTTCCTGGTACAATCGGTCACGCAATCATTAGAAAATTAAAAATAACATTTAGCTAGTTAAGTTAATTTTTCACTCTTCACATTGTCTTCATGTTTAGTATTAAAGATAAAATAATAATGATGAATGTATAAAATGAAAATAAGTTGTTCTTTCCACTGTTTTCTCATCTTTTTTTTTCTCTCTAAGATACATAAGATAGGAACGATAGAAGTCAAAGAATACTCAATTCTTAATAAGTCTTGAAATATATACACGTATTTTGTTACTATTATTAACTCTGCCTGTAGCTCTTCTAGAGCAACTGCCAGTCTCAAGTCCGGATAAAGAAAAAAGTTGAACATGGGGTCAGCATCTCCCTCCAGTAGAAAACAACCTTGCTAAATAAGTACTAACCAAATTATTATTACTAATAATAAAAGTAACAGTAATAACAGTTCACGACTCGCAATATCTTAAACAATTGTAACACTGTGAGCAATATTTACTTGGATTTCAAGATGAAAACAAATTCAATCATTAATGAGAGATTATACAAATCCTGCCTTATTGTGGATTCGCTTTGGAACTGTCCTATTATGATGCCTGTGTATTAATCATAAGGACAAACTATATTTACTTTTTAAATTAACAGATGACTGAGACTAAGAACTTGAACATATATGTATAAATAAGTAATATTTAATTAAATTTGTAAATAATCATTGAGTAACAGATGAAAAACTAATTTCTAAAATAGCAAGGTTTTAGATTATTATTTTATTGATATTCGGGACTGAATTCTGATCATTCTTTCATTTTGATGTATGTTGTCCTATGCGGATTGTATTGACAAAGATTGTTTAAAATAGATGGATAGCAGTGGAAACCTAGGAAAGTGTATCATCCAATTTGCGTCTCGTCAGCTGAATGTACAACGACTGGATAGTTTAAACTCTTACTAATAACGATACAAATACGTCATGTGTTGAAAAAGTCAATAAAAATCTTAACTAAGTAGCTTAGTGAGTAACGCTTTATCATTTGAGGCGAAAGTACAGGATTCTAGACTAGAGTGCAGATATATCAAGCTAATAACTCATAAATAGGATGACACATACTTCCTGAATCTTGCTTTTAGCCGAATCTATTATGTTATAACACTTATTCCGGTTAAGAAATTTGTGAAGATTACTTTGTTTACTCTAGACGTGTGCTTCACAGATTGTCATTAGATAAGGTCCTCCATTGAAGATCATACAGAGCTGAACATAAATTTTACTATAATCACGATCTCTTTAGCAGTATACATCTCCACTGCAACAGGGACCAAACTCAGGACGATCCACAAACAATTAACTTTTATACCATCGTATTGGAATTCACTGATCTAATTCTAATTCCAACCAACCGGTGAAATAGCACGACCATTATGAAAACCCATCGGTCCTAACTGCCTTACTTTTCAATACGGACGGACTGTCATGCCATGTAATTATAACCCTTAAAGTTATATATCTATTAATCTAAAATTTGTGTTTAAATAATCATTTATCCTTCACAGTTTTTTTTCCTGGGGTTATCGGGCAAATATGTAACGTCTCTAAACGATGGTAGTATATCTAATAAAATGTGAACAGTATCCTGTACTAATTAATCACATAATGGTCAAGTTAATTCAGAAAACTACACTCGTAATTCATCTTTAAAGTACTAATGTAAAATGAACATATTAAGCTTTTTCAAAATATAATATCACTGTTGTTATTTGTTTTCAATTCGTTGTAGTTAGATTTCAACTGACTACACTATACTGAAATATGAAGTCAGGTATTTAAAACTAGAATGATTTTAATTGGATGATCATTTTTCAGTAAAGCATCAAAAACATGTGTTGCAGGATAATACAACAATCATGGAGATAAAATGATGGGTGAATCTTTTATTATACCCTCACAGCGACGTTTAAAACATCATTATTGAGTAATAAAAAACGTTTTGAATCACCAGACTGGATGAGAAAAGAAAACAACACTTACCTCTTGAACTGCAAGTGGATTCGAAGAATCCGAGTCACTTTTACTCAATCGTCTTAATGATTCACTTTCACTAGGAGTTAAACCAATCCATTCAGTTAGTAAGTCCGAAGCGACATCTAGATCAAGAATTGCACTACCATCTGTAATTCGCACAGATAGTGTCCATTTAGTACCATTATGATGTTCCAATGATGACAATAGACTAATAAGTAAACCACGAATTGTGTAAACAGAATTTATGGAAGCTGAACTATTACTACTATCTTTTGTTTTAAGTAGTTTGTCATATATATCCTAAAGAAGATTATAACGAAACCTAATCAGTATTAACGACAATAAAAATGAAAGTTTTTATTTAAAAAAGACTACTAATTTAAGAAAAATTCAACCTTAGAACGATCTGTGAGTGTGTAATGTTAATGCATCCTTTGAACATAACTGGAAATAAAAGGAAAACGGGAAAACACTGAACAAATGTTTCGTTGCAACGAGATTTATCAGATATGCCCACCTACAATATAGTTATACCCTGAGTTGAGTTACTAACATTTTCTAATCTCATCCAATTCGGAATTGATTGAAAATGCCAGTACATGCTCTCAGTGCATTAACTTGGGATTCATCGTCCTCATGATGTTTCCCTTACATGATGATACATTATGTTCACGATCATGTTAGGACTCACAATATTCTGATAAAAAGCCATCTTGAAACATTTTTCAGGTATCGTTTTCTGAAATTGTAACGAAATTCTGTGGAAGTTGGACTGTTGGTGGCTAACGAACTTAATGGGTCGCTTTTGGAGAACTAGATAGTTTCATCAACCTATATTTTGTTATGAAAAAACAATGATTCTATCAAAACAGTCAACTACACGACTAAGATACGCGTGAAATCAAGGTTCAAAACAACGATTTCTGTAAGGAACGATTTTCAACTCGTATGGCATCGGTTTCGGTTAAGGCATTTGTATATATGAGAAGAAAAATACTTCGATAATGTAAATGACAGCAGGTAGATGTGACTAAAGTCGATAATGACTATCAACAATCAGAGCCAGGACTAAGACCACATAAATAAAGAAATTATCAAGTTTAAACGAAAATTCGAGGAATGCAAAAAACTGGAAATAACAGTTACAAGGGCTGAGAGGATGTAATTAAAATAATAAATACAATAAATTTCATTAGTTAATGTAAGTACATTAGGACGTTACATATCACAAATTATTCGAACTGATTACTGAATATTAGCAAGTAGTATAAAGTGATGCGCGAAAAATGGGTAGATGAGAACACAGAATCCATAATTAACAGGTAGTTCAGATTTTTCAATGTGATGATGATTAGCGTGATAGGCTGACATCATTCAAATGGAAATTTAGATATACGGAACACTATACAGATGTTGCGTCTTCACACGAGGCTCTAAAGGCTGTAAGTACCTATAAATCAGCTATAAGACCAGGGAATTTCAAGTCTGTTATTCATGAAGATAATCGATAATCTTTGGGAGCAATATTATGAATTAATCGGAGTTAAAAATACGAACCACTGAGCCATGTGATGACTGAATATCTTCATCTTAATCCTATACTAGTTGATTACTGAGAATAACTGAGCAGTTCCAAATTAAGACGGGAATCACATGGCTTCAGGATTATCAAAGCATTAAGATTAAAGGGAATACAATGAAGATTATCCAGTGCTACGCACCTATCAGTGATAGCAGCAAGAACAAAGACCAGTTTTATGAGTGGCTAAGGAAAAACCTAATCGTCTTGATGGGGAACATAACCGCCAAAGTCGAAATGGACAGCGCTAAGCGTGAACGAACTATGGGGCAACATGGACTCGGAGAAAGGAACTAGAATGGAGAGAGACTTTAAATCTGTGTATTTTCAACAATATGTTTATAGACGGGAACATTTCCTTCCTCAAATCCATACATAAAACTACATAGATTTCATTAAACCCTACTACAGGAAACAAGATCTATCATATCTCGATCAATAGAAACTCAGGAGGTTCATGAAAGAAGAACAAAGAGATAAGCCGATATAGTTTCAGACTAGTTTAGAAGACTTATCAACTTCAAGGTTAAATCATACACGCACAAACGATGATACTTATAGAGCTACACAAGACCTTGGGGCTTCTGGAAATTTCTGAAGTCACACAAAATATAGTTGCAGTATAAGTAAACAACCGATTAGAAGCGTGCTGCATGATTTCATAGTTTGTAGATGTATCTGCGAAGATTCCATTCAACGCTGATTACGTAAAACGTTTCCTGGCCATTATAGGCCTCCATGGACTTTGATGAAGGATACTTTGAGACTCAGCCAACAAGATGTGAAAGTTCCCTCCAGGGGAATGATCATATAACATTATTATTCTTGTTAAAAATATTAGTTAGTTACATCATTTAGAACTAAGGGAATAACTAGATATTTTTGTTTAAACTAAGTGAATATTTGTTCGTATAAGACACTGTCAAATGGTTAGTGAGGAATATATACGGTTTGACATTTGACAAATGCTTTAATAACCTAACTGATTTTCATCAACCTTCTTGTTTTTTCTTCAAACAACTCTAGAAGGAAAATAAATTACTTCAATAATTTTTTGGTTCAGTTGATTAATAGTCTAAACTATCCGACTGCTCAGTATGTTTTTGAGTTAAGTCAACTTTACAAGTTAATACTAGATATTGTTTGCAACACAAGCTTATTCACCTTATTATGTTTACTCATTAAAGTTGATAGCATGTTAAGATGAAGATTGTTTTCTGAAGATTGAACTAACTGATTTGAGATAATACGAATTTGAAACAAAATGTTAACAGATGACAATTGAGTAATGATTTTACCAGGTTCGCGATAGCTTCAGTTAGTCAATGAACATTTTATGAAAGTGTAAAATATAAATTTTAGATAGTTTGTTACGTAATTGTATCTGAAGGTAGTTAAATGGTTAAGCTACCCAGCTTCCGACTTGTGGGTCGCTAGTTTTACCCTATACTTCACCTACTTTGGTTTCACTAGTCAGGTAGTCGAATTAGCCAACACAAACAACATGAATCAGAGTTGAGTACGTAGCCCAGTAGTAAGCACATGTCTTGCAATAATTAATCAGTTTTAACGCTGAAGGATTCTTTATTAGGATAAAACAGTCATCCAGTGCTCTGTGGTTTCAAATAGTTTAAAATGAGATTAATCTTCCCCACAAGTCAAATCAGCCTTGCAATTTTGAAAAAAAGAGAAATATGTAAGGGTGAAATTAGTCTTAACTCACTTGAATATAACAAAATGGATAAAAGTGATAATCAATTTCCAATGAACTGGATGACAGTTGTCGACTACTGACCATGTGTTTATCATGATTATCTTCTGTAATCGTGGAAACAACTTGATGGTTGGATGAAGATGCAAACTGTAGTATATTTTTAGATTTACTATTACTTGCAATAGTACTGTTTGTTTGTTTGAATTCCAATGTTTTACGTTTAGGCACTGGTGGCAGAAGTTCTTCACTGTTGTTGATGTTAGTTTGTACTTTTATGACATCTGATTTTACTGGTTCTGGTGAGAATGGTTCGCTCGGTTGTGGTTTAGAAGAAGAAGAAAGGAGTGATGGATTATCATTCAGTTTATTCACTAATCGACTGCGTGATTGTAGCTTTAATAAAGTTTGTTTCAAACTTTGTTTTGATTCTATTCCTGATTTTATTGGTTGACTTATTGTACAACTTTTTGTCATTAAAGTCGATGATAATGTTGACGAAGTTGCAGTTGTTTCAGATACTTTTTTATTGGATTGAAAAATTGGTATCTCATTTCCTTTTAACTGATTAGTTTTTGGAAAATTTGTAGAATTCATTGATTGTTGTTCGTCTATTTCAGCTAGAGCAGAAGCCAATATATCTGGATCGACTTGATCTTCTAAAAACGGATCATCGCTATCAATAGAAACATTATTTTCGCTCTCACCAACAACAGCATGAGTACGTTGAAGACAACTAGATTTAGATTCATTTGACAACCGCTCTCGTTCATCAGATATAACACTTGCTGGTAAACGAAGTGGATCATTGAACGAGTGGAGAGAACTTCGTGAAATCGATACACCTAAAAACAATCATGATAAAAAATATTGATTTGATATTCGTTATGTGTAATAAACTAATCCCGAAGTTAAAATACAAAAGCAAGTTGGAAGACGACTGGGGTATAGTTAAACCACGATGTTGAGTCAGTTTATAAAGTCATCGAACATTGATGGGAGCTATATTTGAAAGTGCTGTATTTTCATGGTCAGAAATTGTTCATAGTCATCCAAATGTATTTATCCTTGCTCGTTGTCTAGATCTTTCAACCCATTAAATTACTAATTCATACATTTATTTCACACTAGATTTTACATGTGCAGTTTTCCAAAAGTATATTGTACATCATGGTTTTTCATCTTATCTCCCCATCTCATTGTGCTCATACGAAATATAAAAACTCGAACTAATTCATATTTGATTGACTAAAATGAATTTAAAAAGAGCCTCCAGAGTAGTTCTATTCTCATTGTGACAGTAAGATCATAAATATGTAATATTTAAAAATTCAACACTAACAAAATTACTAGGCCGTTAACAGTAAAAGTTCCTGAGCCGGTCATTTGGACGTGATGGTGATGTGTTGGCGAGAATGATAATGATTGGTTGTCTGATTAGTCAGACATGTAGATAGTCTGACAGGCGTCCGATGAGTTATATATTACCCTATCCTTATAATTATTATCGATTGTTCATTGTTGTTGGATTGTGTCCGGTTTTGAGTGGGAATATACTTACGCTCTGGTCAGGCTAATCACTTGTTCTTGATCTGAGTTGTAATGAAGTCATGTAGAATAGACACCAGGAGGGAATCTAGTGTAGATATTCGTCTAAGGTAAATTAACGTCCCATACGTGTAAACGTGGAAAACCAACCGTTATAACATATGGAATATGAATCTATTTAGCCATGATAAGTGATCATAAGTTTTCTCCTTAAATTACTCTCTAAGCAATGCTAAATGCAGAAGAGAAAGCAGTTGCGATTGTCTTTGAAAAAATGTTTACTTATAAGTAGTATTTAGTGTAATTTTGAAATGAAAGCAAAAAGTAATGACAAAACCTTTAACGTTATTTTACCTTAAAGTTCATTGATTCATATGATATTACATAGTTTTAAATCAATTCAAGAAATGAATTAAATACTAATCTCAGGTCACTTAAAAGAATTATTAGAGGGGAAATATTTACTAATAGTCACAAACGTTCTATAAGTTAATAAGAATTTTCATAGTTCAATTCATGAACTGTTCTTAGCTAGACCACCAATTAAAACCAGAAAGTATTGGACAATCATTCCGCCCTACCCAGAAGTAAGTACCCAAGGTTAAACGTTCGTCCATAGGACTAAAGGTCCTGGGTTCAATCTCTTGTGGTGGGGTTGTGGATGAGCACCGATGAAGAGTCCCGTACAGTTGTGAAGTACTTCATAGTTTTTAATGGTGGCCTGGATTAAATCAGTTCGTGATTTACACTATGAAAATTCTGCAACCTCTCACTAGCCCCATATGGCAATAATGAGAACTTGTTTGAACTTAGTACTTCCCTTATATATAACCAGACATCGGCGTGTATTGTGCTCCGCAGTGAAGATTTAATGAACTGAACAATTGTTAGGAGATATCTGTTATCCTTCAAAATATCACCCTGGTATAGGACTCTATTCAGAATTGCTTATCTACAACCCCTTCAAATCTGAAGGTTAAGTGATTCCCACAAGGCCTAAATGTCCTAGATTCAATACTTGATGTGGTTGTGAATATCTACTGCTGAAAAGTCCCATATTAAGACCAAAAACCTGTCTGGTGCTTACTGGTTCCTAACGTCTGTCTAATTAGAGTCAGTCTGTGATAATAAACTCTAAATTTGACAATCTCCATAAAAGTAATTATTACTAAAAATTATAGACTTAAAAATAGGCTTACCACTTCTATTACAATCTAACTGTTTCTCCATAGATTGAGCCGCATGACTTAATATTGCATCATCGAATATTTCATCATCCCATAATTCTGGAGAAACGCTACCACTGCCACCGACGACACCCCTATCACCAGTAGAAACCGTACTCAATGGGCAACGAACAGAATTTAGTGGATCTCTGCCATTCCCACTGTTAGTAATGTTATTATCACGGTTTTGTTGAACTTCTGGTACATAATTAGACTGCTCATTAGGCACTTCTATATTCGGTAACTGATTATCATCAGCTGGGCTGCGTAACTGTCTAGATGATACACGAGGAAACCAAGAAGGTAAGCTGTTATTTTCAGTTAATGGTATATTTAGTTTATTAGCCAATAGTTTACCAACCTCATATATGGTATTTTCTTCATAGTTTTCTAAGAGTTCATCAACCTATAAGTAGTAAAAAGCAAATAAATATAGCATCGTTTTATGTATTCATAATTTATTTTTATTATTACAGTATTTAAAACGATTTAAATAACTGCGAATTACAATAAATAATGACCATCTCAGATTTAGATGAAGTCACAATTATGATAAATATGTACATAAGTTGGATATTTAAGTTGAATATTAATTTCAACCATCCAAAATAAAGTCGCATAACAATTAATTCTAACATTAAATGATTGAAATTAAAAATGTAAACAAATCGATCTCGAAGGAGGATATACTCGACGAGGGACATGAGAATTCTAGTTTACATCAGTGAAAAGGTTGATAATCTACTTTGTTAAAGAATCTCACAGTGCAACGGATCGTTAATTGAGAATATCCTTGTTTTCAATGTCCATCCTTGATAAAAACCCCATTCAAATTATACAAACTTTGTTATTTCCATTCACAACTGAGGCTAAAGAAATAATGTGATTTAACGCAGCTCAGTGTAGATTCATGTAGTATGATTCGCAGTCGCAGACCTGTTGTGTAAGGGTTAATCGTTCGACTGTATGATAAGATTTGAATCTGTGGTCAAACTATCGTTTAAATGAGGAACATATAGTGAATTTTTAAGTGTAACGTAGATTTCTAAACGCTTAAAAATTATCAACAGTTCAAAAAATGTCGTTTTAAAAATGTCATTTATCAGTAAAAGCTGTCACATTTTATTTTCGAATCATGGTCTGGACTATCAAAAATAATAACGAAGTAACCCTGGACTAATAAGATATCTTAGCTAATCAATAAAGTTGATCAAGATAATAGAAAGCAAAGAAAAGCAAACTAGCTAATACCATGATGTAAAGATTATCGCTAAGTATAAATGCTGGTTGGCGAAAATGGACTACTGATTAGATATCCAACGGTGTACATGTCTAACTTCAATCAACTCAAGATGTTCCACAACATTTTCACAGACTACATGATAGAATTCCACTAGCCACAGATTCTCACTAGAACTCCCGGAATTCCATTCTGAACCTTGTCACTTGTGAGTAGATAATTATTATTAGTATAGAGAAAATTTATAGACATTGTAGAATTTCCATAGTTTAAACCATGAATTAATCTACTAAGAAGTCCCATACTATATCGAAACAATCATCCAGTCCTTCCAGTCATGATTTTGGCTAAGATCCTTTCATGATTTAAACCATGCAATATATATATTTTCATGTCAATGAACCACGAACAATTTTTGAAAAAAAAGATGATCACATTCATTCTATCTATTCTTCATCTAAATCTTTCTCAGACAAAAAACGATTTTGTGTATGTGTACTCCTCTTACCAAATTTGTTTATGTTAAAATAAAGATTAATGTGAATTAATAAACACTGTAGAACTTGAATGAAGTCACACATACTTTATTTCTTCCCATATTTTAAACACTTTTCCCATTTACATTAATCTTATCAAGAGAGTATAAGTTTTGTTGTTTATGTTTGGAAAACAATTCAGTTAACTAATAGCATAACACAATCATTACCATACTTTCCACTATCATGAAGAGAAGCTCAATTTTGAAATGAAAGAGTGAAAGAGAACAAAGGCGCCTAATTACCGAGAGTATTTATGACGTAATCAATCATAAAATTCCCAATTAATTTTTTCTTGTTCTACACCTTTTATCCAAATGTGATATTGTCTCAATTGATCTTTATTTTCTCATAAATTTCACATGTTTCCTTCTGATTTTCATTTTACTTAACTGTTTACGCATGTGTTCTTTCTCTTCCCAACTTAATCATTTAAAGAATAATGAAATAACAACCATAAATATAGTTGAACATAGTTTATTGTATTGTATATAACTGTATATTCAATGTTATTTTCATGTTTCATTGTTAATTCCTCTTTTATAATAGGTCATACACCCATATGTTGTTTGTATTTTCCCATCAGACAAAAATGATAATATTCAAGACTTTACTTATTTATTTAAACACATAAACATTGGTGCAAGGAGGTACCAAATAGATATGCGCAACATAGATCGTTTGATTTGTATGAGGGCTGAATTACTGTTCTAGCGCCCAAATGGAAGCAGGTGGTTTCCTAGGAGGCCACACCTAGAGTCTTTGACCAAAAAGTCGAGTGCACAAAGTAGTGGAGCAACGTTCATACGCCATTTGTTCCCGTAGGATCTTAGAGCCCATGTACACCATTGGTTTGGAATCAGGGTTTTCCAACTTCCCTAGATGGATCGTCCAAATCCAACATCCCGGACATTTACTTTTCTTCCTCTCAATTTCATAAACAACACCTACCGCCTCGAGAAGGCACTGAGTGGGACTTCCCTGGTAATAGTTGTATGTACGTGTCCATTCAAGAGCATTTCGAGGAGAGCTGACTATCCCCACTCTCGGCTGTACCAGAGCATTTATTACTTAGATCGCTCTGATTTTCTTCCTGTTCTCTTCATTTCAACCTTCTGCTTTCAGAAATTCCACTTCCGACTGGTGGTACACACTGTTTATATCTTTCAGTATAAATAGCATACATCACAATAGCACAAAAATTGACATAAAATCATCTAACAATTGTTTGTGTCCACCAAAAATTACCTACACCAGTGAATACACTGATGTCTTAATTTCTAGATTTCAAGAGCATGTTTGTCAGCATAAAATGTATGAGATTAAACCGATGGATTATAAAATCGCTACTTTGTATAGTGACATATATCTTGGATAAATTTCAAAACTAAGAGATTTTTCCACACTATGTACTTATCATACTTCGAAGACAATGGAGTGTTGATGTAGAATTTCAATGGTTGCATTATCCACTAATTTTCTATTATTTAGTAACGTTTCAAGCTTGATGTAAAAATAAAGCATTTAGTTATACAAATGTGACTAATGACGTGAGTTTTGTTTACGATTTCGAAATTATTCAATAAGAACGAAATCACATTGACAATATGCTGGAATAATGTAACGACGAGACTAATTTATGGACGAACCAATCAGGTATAAGATAACAGGTCACGGATTTTGGCGCGAAATTCACTCATCCATTTGGCTAAATAGAGTTTTGGGATTATAGTTGATGTTAGTTCGTGATGAAAACATTAAATCTAATTCCCAACCTTAACCATCGACCGTAAATCCTAATTCTAATTTCTCACACTGATTTATAACCCTCATTCGGTCCTAGTTGTTAGGTGGACACTCTCAAGGTCAGTCCACTCAAAGGTCGTCCATAAATTATAGCCTCACCGATAATAGTTAACTGTAGAGGTTAGAACGTATAACTGGCGAAGTCTACCACTCGTGAAATAGACGAAATGGTAGACGCAAGATAGAAAAATACCATAAATAAAAGTGTGATTAGTGAATTTAGCACGTGATATGGATTAGTGTATGATATTTTAACACAAAAATATTATGATTTCAATGTCCAGATACATTTTACAAACCGGAAAATAAATCATATGACTAAAACATTCTAAACATAGTAATGAAATGTAGACAGTAAATCAATAATAATGTGAATTGTGAAAGAATTTTCAAAACGAAAAACAGCTATTTGTGATCATTTTTCCCCATGGTTATATTCTTTCTTCTAGTCTAGACAACTGTAATTAATTATACAGAAGCATCTACATTAGTGTTAAACTATTTAGTATTTCAAAAAGTCAATTAAATAGTATCATTTAGTCGGTTATAAGTAACATAGAACCTGGTTTAATTTGCGATAACATAACAGCACATCGACATAAAATTATCAAGATTATTGAAACTAGTGACAGTAACTGAGGATAGTAGAAAGCATTAAACAAAGAGGAACAAAAAGCATAAGATAATTTTAACACGAGATTCAAAGAAAGAAAAAGTGAATGTGTTTCTGCTATTGTGAATGATTTTGGGCCACGTCACTTAAAGTCTGTGACCATGATTGCGTGGACCCCAACCAGATAGTCTGTAGCTAACAACAAAGCTCAATCCAACGGTCAATGACTTCATGGATTGGGGCCATGTTTTAATATGACCACTACTAGCTTTCAGCCAGTAAACAACGCACCCCCAAGACAGCTAAATGATGTGAATAGTGAAAATCATTATTTATCCAGCTTACCTCTCCTATTGCCGTACTACTCTCTCGCTTCCTGTAGTGATATATGTGTCAACTTGCATCGGAGATAAACATCCATGCTAGGTAACATAGTAACCAAGAAAAAGCTTGTGTACACAGTTTTCAACAATTTTTCAGTTTGAAGTCCAGTGATACTACCAAGCTGGTCAAACCAAACTAGGTAGAGTGGGATTTGAACTTGTTTTTCAATGGTCGAAATCTAATTGGTTTAACTACTAACCCATCGACTAACTTCGTTTGTGTAATGGTTCTAGTTTATTAATATTCATTGTTACAAACCAAATGTTAACTGAAGAACCGTATAAAACCAATGTGTAATCAGGAAACAATCTCTTAATTTGTGAATAGAATTCGTCACTAGTAGATCTCCGTTAGGGCACGAGTAAAAACCATGGTTCACTGGATAGCCATTTCGTCTTAGTATGAGACTCCTCAACAGTTTTTACACACCTTACGAGGGATAGAAGCTAGAACCTTCAGATCTCGCAGTGAACGCTTAACTGTCAGAATCATTGGGTTGGCATCTAGTGATACACATTTCTAAAGTCAGTCAATTAGATAAATAGGTTGATGATCATTCAATGGCATAGGTGATGATTGTTTCACCCTCGACATTTCTGAATTCCATCAGATACGACTTTCGACTAAAACTACAGCAATTCATTTTGAAGTAAGTCACTAATAAACTTGATTATATACATCGAATGGATCCCCATTAACAGTCGGTTATGTGCTGTTAGATTAGAAAGTTCCATCAAAGTGAGAAGAAATCGGCGTGAGAAACGATGTCTTTTCGTCATCTCCGTCTATGCCCCGACAGATTGCAACCCGGATGCAATCAAGGATGAGTTCTACCACCAGTTAACTGTTCTTCTCCAGAAATTGCGTTCCACAGATATTGTAGTACTAGCTGGAGACTTGAATGCTCAGGTCGGGCGTCTAGGCACAGAAGGGAATCGTTTAGGTGGCCGATGGGGACTCGTTGGTCGCAGGACAGATAACGGGGAACGTCTACTGCAACTGTGCACAGACCACAACCTGTTTCTGGGTAGCACTAACTTTCGGCACAGTCATCGCCGATGTGCCACTTGGCGTCCCCCTTCTGCATCTCAAGCCTGGACTCAGATTGATCACATCTCGATCAGCTACCGCTGGCGTGGTTGTGTACAAGACTGCCGCTCCTTTCGGAGTACCTATCTGGAATCTGATCATGCTCTGGTCTGCGCCAATCTTACCTTACTTTTCAGTGGACAACGAAGTAACCGCCACCAAAGGATTGATGTTAGCAAGCTGGTTGCAACTTCTATTGCTAGTAAGTACCGAATCGAGCTAGCTTCTAGACTAGCTACCATTCCACCGAAAAGTATAGATGAGCATTGGTTACAATTGCATGACGCTATGAAAATGGCGGGTACAGTCTGTTATGGGTTCGCGAAACGTCCCGCTTACAAACACTGGGTTTCTTCTGGTTCCTTACAACTGATTGAAGCCCGTCGGTCTACTCCGGGTGACCGTGAGTTTGACCACAGACGAAAGATGTTAAGTATCGAAATCGGAGAAAGCTTGCGTAAGGACCGAGAAGCCTGGTGGTCGGAGCGTGCTACCGAGCCGGAAACAGCAGCTGCATCTGGTAATTACCGGAAGCTCTTACAATTCATCCGAGCCACTGGCAGCAAGAAGTCTGGTGTGAGCGAAACAATCTGCGAGGATGACGGAACGCCAATCACTAACATCCATCGACGTCTTGGACGATGGGCAGAATTTTTCGAAGGGCAGTTCAACTGGCCTGCTACTCCGGAAACGTCGGTCAGACTGTCCTGCCCTCCATGGCCGGTGACGACTGATCCACCAAATGAGGCGGAAGTCCACAAGGAACTCCAACTCTTGAAACGCCACAAATCACCGGACCCAGATGACTTACCTCCGGCTCTTCTTAAAGATGGTGGTGACTTTCTGACTAAGGGACTGACGACGTTGTTTGCAAAGGTCTGGGAACTAGAGAGTGTACCAACGTCTTGGAATGAGTCGATAGTTATCTTTATCTTTAAAAAGGGTTCACGTCGTTCCTGTAACAACTATCGGGGGATAAGTCTACTTCCGATCGCGTCCAAGCTAATGGCTTCTGTCATACATCGTAGGTTGTTCAAAACCCGAGAAAGATTGACTCGCGAGGAGCAGGTTGGGTTTCGTTGCGGTCGAGGATGAATTGATCATATCTTCACCCTCCGCCAAATGTTAGAACACCGCCATACTTATCAAAGGCCAACAATCGTAGTGTTTCTTGACATCAGGGCTGCCTTCGATTCGTTGGATAGAACTTTTTATTGCTGGGATTGTCTATTGAAGAAGGGTGTGCCTGAGAAGTTTATTAACATCCTAAAAGCCCTATACACAAACACCTCAGGCAGAGTGAGGGCATACAACCACCTTTCTCCATTATTTCTTTCAAGCAGTGGGGTTAGGTAGGGTTGCCCAATCTCACCATTCCTCTTCAACTTTGCCATCGATGACGTTCTGGAAACAGCTCTGATGGATGTAAGTAATGGTGGTGTGGATCTGTTGCCTGGAGAAAGACTTCTCGACCTTGAGTATGCGGATGATATTGTCTTACTGTGCGAGAATGCCCAAGCTATGCAATCCGCACTTAATCAGTTGGCAATCAATGTCCGTAGGTATGGTATGTGCTTTGCACCTTCGAAGTGCAAAGTACTTCTACAAGACTGGCAGAATTCTAATCCTGTACTCACTCTGGATGGTGAGCAGATAGAAGTGGTCGAGAAGTTCGTGTATCTGGGTAGCTGCATAAGTGCTGGTGGTGGCGTGAGTGATGAGATCAATGCACGTATAGTGAAAGCCAGAGAGGCTTATGCCAATCTGGGCCATCTTTGGTGCCTTCGTGATGTTAGTCTGGCTGTAAAAGGTCGGATCTACAACGCGTCGGTGAGAGCAGTTTTGCTCTATGCTTGTGAAACCTGGTCTGTCTGAGTTGAGGATGTCAAACGTCTCTCTGTGTTCGATCATCGCTGTCTCCGAAGGATTGCTAACATCCAGTGGCAACACCATGTTAGTAATGCAGAGGTTCGGCATCGTGTGTTTGGGCATAGAGACGATAATGCAATTGGTGTCACCATCTTGAAACACCGACTTCGGTGGCTTGGACATGTTCTACGAGTGTCGTCCCAGAGAATTCCACGTCGTGCATTATTTGTCGACCCTGGGACTGGTTGGAAAAAGCGGAGAGGTGGTCAGTGTATGACATGATGTCGTGGTATGAAAGAAAGCTGCAAAGGGCTGGCTTGTGTTGGTCCTTCACGACTCCTTGGCTGGGGTCCGACAGATGATGTAACACAGTGGCTAGAGACGTTATCAGATATAGCTCAGAATAGAAGCCAGTGGCGATCCTGCTGTAACCTTCTTTTACTTTCTTCATAAAAAGTGACTGTATCCTCCTTAAATGTAAGACTTCTTCTGATTGTACCTTTTCGTCTCCCCTCATTATTGTTCTTTTTTTATTATTTTATAATCCCCTACGTTCCTTACTTTTTTTTCCCTTCTTAAATTCTCATTGTTTTGTGTGGCGCATATATATTTGGTGCCCCACTGTACCAATATTTATGCGTTCAAATAAATAATATGGGATAAAAATGTGAGATCACATCTAAACCCAATGTGATTCTTGTTCAGTTTTATGTCCGATTTGGAGTGATCAGAGCTATGAAAGAAGGAATCTGTCGTATCCTGGCTCAAAGTATCATTAGAGTTATCACTGTTACATTAAACTTGTCAGGCTGCAGAAAAGAAATATACTATACAGTTAATAAGTAACAAACAGGAATGGTGACTTAGTGGTAAAAGCATTTAACCTTCAACTATTTCGTTCGAACCTCAAAACATCTACTTTGTTATAGACAACCGAGTAGATCGAATAGTCATTACACAATGTGGATGAAAGTTTACTACATAAAACTTGTACTTGGTACAAAAAAAAGCATCTATACTTAAATCAAACTAAAAATAATTATTGATTTTATAACAGGAACGTTAATGTCATACTTCACTAGACTAGAAAGTCAATAACGACCATTATGTCTAATTCAAATATTCAGTAAGATCGAAAATAGCAGAAACAATTCATACCAGTGTTTAAATTTCACGAAAGAGTATTTAAGTGAATTCTTTAATTCTTTTTTTTTTTTAATAATTCGTGGAAAATCACAGAAGCCTATAATAAGCACACTTTAAACAGGTCAAGTAAATAAACAAAGTAAAAATATAATATAATGTTGACAATGAGAAAATTATTAACCATTTACAGGACTATTTAGCTGTGAAAGAATTAACAATATAAAACAGTAAAATTACAGTAAGTAAATAGTTCTGATATAATTAATGAATCCTTACATGTTGAATTATTCATAATAGTAGATAAAGAAAGATTAAGTTACGAATGATGGTTAGAATATTAATCATGAATTGACATCAACTATAGTGCAATGATACTTTGTCACTCTTTTATTAATAAACTTATAAACGTTACGATTGAAATTTTGAGCTACATGTTAGAATGGAAGAATACTTTTTCGTTACATTAACATCCTGAATTTGATCAAGGACTCCCATGAACAATCCACATCATGAACAGGTATTTTTCGTAATTTAATCTAACCACTATGTCATATTAACTATATGGTTGTATGGATGGCATTTTAGAGACCAAATATTGTCAATTTTCACTTAGTTCATAAATTAGATACGTATAGTTAAATGGACACACTTCAACTAAATCGAAAGAGACTCGATCAGTACTAATTAGACAATATGTTACTGTTTACTATCAAGTGGTTAATGATAGTGTATATTATTCACAAGCAAAGAATATATGTTGTTTCTAGACATCTTAACTACAAGTTACTTAGCATAATCAGTATATGACCACGTTTTATTTTCTTTTTTTGGCTAAAAATAAATTTATAGCCATAGCCTTGAAAGATTAGTTTAATGCGCTTCCTAATGTACCATTTTACCTAGTATTTTATTGTTAAAATAAAACAATACGTAGATGAACACAATGCCATTGGTACTGTCGATTAGAAAATGAAGAAAAATTGTAAAACTGGTTTATAGTAATAAAAATATCAATATACAATACAAATACATAAGTAAAAACGAATTCAAAATCAATTAAATAGATGTACTGAACCAAGTACTTAAAAAGTATCATAAAAATATGTTGAGAAAAAATTGGGTAGTCGGATTGGTTGAAATATTAGTTAGATTTTGGGAATTGGAGACAATTTCGTTTAAATGGTATCATGACCATTGAACTTTTCAGTTTACAAAACAAGACAGAGATTATCTTAAGGCAATCACAGAGGAATTGTTTAGACGAATATTGTCCCGAAAACTACTGATAGAGTCAGAGATTACAGTGAACTGTTAGCTGAATCAGCTACATTACACAGTGTCTGTTGGGACTCTTCCACATCAGTTATCTTTACTTAATTTCTGACAAAATTTCAATGCATGGAAATGCCGATATAGGATAAGTCACAATTTATGTTTTCCCTCACCATAGAAAGAGAACTAATTAGGATTCTTGATTGCTTCCTTCATTTTAAGTCTTATCAGTTATAGAGACTCGGTGAACAACCAAATCTAAGCATGGATAAAAAATGATTATCCAATATTGGTCAACTTATACTACGCGTGGTGTAGATGAGATGTTTTATTTGTTTGTCAGTGGGAAAGTATGCAGTGAAACAGTTGAATTCGTAATAATTCCCGACAGTGAAATATGGTCTGTGCAACTGTATTTAAAGTAATGGTCATGTACGAGGAAATAATCGAATGGATAAGATTAATAGTAGAGTTTAGGATAACAGTAGAAAATTGGTTGATGAAGGTATAAACCTTCATCCATTAAAATGATTATAACATGTGTTACACATATCTCGAGTTATTCACAAATCTCAATAGGTTAGTTAGTATAAGAGTTAGCTGGAAGTCTAAGAGTGGTTCTATGTCTAAACCAATGTATAGAATGGTAATATGAACACAATAAACTGATGAGTATTTTGTCTTGAAATCAATCAAGATAATATTGATCAATCCTAAATTCGAAACAGGTTAATACTGAACAGCTTATACATTGTGGTAATCAACTCTGTATAACAGTACACTATATTTGGTAATACGTTCTCTTCGGAAAAAATTCAAAATTTTCTGTAAACTTTCTATTTTTTTCTTTGAATTAGAAATAAAATAGGAAATCCACCCTTTTTTTTTTTAGTTATTATTAGTTGTATGTACGTTTTTCTATAAAAGAACTTGTTAACGAAATATAGATTGAATGTTTAATTTTATTCCATGGCTAACTATAAATTGTACAGCTTAATTTGCATGGACTTTATAAATGAATCATTGTCTGAATATATATTTATACTTTTTCTTTAGTCTAAGGATTTTACAAGTTTTATTCAAATTAAGTGTAGAATTATGTTTAAAAATTATATCAGTTGAGAAATCATACTACAATCAGAGAGTATATTCTGTTTTATCCTAGTTTGGGATTTTTTGGAGGAGGTACGGATGTGTACATGGTCAGTCAAGTTGGAAGTAAAGCAATGACATACACTAATGGTATCCTACAACGCTTGTGATAAATTGTGAACTAGCGTAATAAATGTGGATGAATTAGTCAACCACAACTGAGCACGTTGCAAGAAACGACGCTGTTAGTTGCTGAAGAGGGCTGCGCTAGTAGACGCACATCAATTGATTAAAGTCTATACGATTATCATAACCAACGGTTGCAAATTTTGGATATTTTTTTAAAATCGGTCTTAATGGTGCAGACGGATCTAATTTTTGTCTTCCCTTACATCATGAGTCGTAGAATTATCGGACACTTTATATTTCGCGAATACGTTCTTGGGTCATAATATTTATGCTTAATCTTTTTTACTACTGTTATTACTCCTATTAATGTGGCATTCATCTTAATAATTTCATTTCACTGTGTTGATATGATGTGGTAGCTTCAATCGATGCATATATATGCCAGGTCCGACATTGCCTATGACTGACTTGTTCAGTGTTAAGGGTGAGCACTAAGGAGAAGTTTTATGAAACAGATGGAATGTGACTAGCAGAGGAATTCAGGATAAATGTTTCGTCCTATTTGGGACCCATCAGTGATATGTACCTGTTATATCCGAACGAAGAATAAATGAATGGTAACTGCTGGAAATTATTTATGGACTGTTATTATACAGAAATTCTTATTGTATAACTACCAAGTAACTAGATTACATATATTTGTATTTCTCTTATTATAAACTTTCATTTGACATATTGACTACTATTATACGATTTACTATTCTTAAGTTATTTCCAATCTATTAGTTACAGTTTCACATACCCACAAACGCTTTCGGTCAGATCTCTTATAATTTTTATTTTCTATTTTATGGTACCATGAGGTCTGATTTGCTTGTACATAAACTACATATGTCTGAAACATGTGATTTATACAACGGAAGCTGAGATTGTGTTTTGGATTCAACAGGCAGGGTTAAGTGAGAAGAACTAATAAGGACTCAGAGTATATTCTAGGCTGCTCGTGTTGGTTAACGCATCATTGGTTCGGCACAGGGCCGAGGTCGTATAAGTCAGTGTTCTGATTGACGATCTTGTCACGTAATAATTGGTGGACTACTGAGTTCAAATAACCAGTCACTTGTACAATAGGTATGAATTTTGATACAATTTGCAATGGTTTCAGATTCTCCTAATTATTGGTATTTTCGACTCAATTTCGATAGGTCAAAAATATCAAGAATCGAATTATCCAAAAAAGATTACAAAGTAAATGAAGAGCTAAACAGTTATCAATTACTTACTGATTTTCAATGATTCATAAGATACATTCTTTTGGGTGATTTGAGTAATTATTTCGCATCTTATCTGTAAATTTTTCGCATAATTGATTCAGCCATGTAGGTGGATGCAGATTACCTGATTGGAGTCCTCAGAATTGTCGTAACCAACGCTTACGAAATTTTGTATGACTCAGGATCATTAGGAATAGCACAGATGTATTCCGTTTTTGTCTTCACTTAAAATCCGAGTTCCGAAATGTTCTTACACCTTTTTTCTTTTCCTATACTTAATGTTTTCTACTACTCGGAGATTTGTCGAGGAATAGTTTTATATCACTGAGATAATGCGGCTTAGTAACTTGAACTAAAATACATACATCGTAGGCTTTACATTGCATATTATTGACTGACCGATTATTTATAACAGCAAACAAACTATGAACTCATTCGAAAAAGTTTTTTGATAAACATCGCATAAATTATTTATCTTAAATAAAAGAGTTGGTCGGTGAGTATGAGCAAACTAAAATCTGCACATTTCTGATTATATTAGGAAGGATATCCATAAAAAAAGAAGAATTGAACTTTATCAAAAATGAACTATTAAATATTCGGTAAATTATATTTTAATCGATCGGACTTTAATACTAGATTATAAGCCACTCTTATCACTGTTTTAATTTCATCAATATTGTTCAATTTAGTCAAAGTAGAAGTAGACTTTTTATATGAATACGGCAGGGACAATGAGTGATTCAGAATAAATTGAGTTCAGTAAAAATTTTGTAGATTTTTTTTAGGTTTTAGTAGGGGGATTATAATTTCCTATTGATATTTGGAACTGCAAATGATAATTTTCCGTTGTAATATGTACAACCTGAAGGACTGGTAACGATACATAACCACTAACTTGTTCAACGAGTGGAAAAGTATTAGCAAGGGTTTATGATTTTCAAGTGCTGAAGATCATGATTGCAATTAGTTGTTGTTTTGGGATTTTATTTGTATCAAAAGACAATATATTACTTAATAAACAGACATCACATAGAATCGGTTACGGTGACCAAATGAATCTTTTTGTCTTCTTACCAACCTTGAGTTTCAATACCATTTCATAATTTCTATTCTCTCTTATTTAACTCTGTCTTACCGAATCATATTCTCCACGTTAAGCTTTATTCTTTCATTTCGACTCCCTTGATGTGTGGTATTGATATGATGTGCAAGCTTAAGCCGAAATACATTTATGTCAGGATATATATATATATATATATATATATATAATGACCAGCCGACTGACTGTAGGCGGATATAGTTCGAATCCAACCGAGGCACAAATCTACCGTTTGACTTTAGTCATCGCACTTTACAAGTTGAATAGGAGTGATAATTAAGTTGTTCGTAACACGATATTTGTTTGCCAAATACGGTTTTGTAATTTTGCTTTTTATTGATGAAAAAATTATTAAAACGACTCGCTTTTATCAGCTTATTTGACCGACAAAGTATACAACACTTTAAATGTATTGCATGTATCATGAACCTAAAACTCGAAAAATTTATGTTTACACTAATAAGAGAATCAACATAACATTGACCATTGAGAGTTGTGAAACTTAAAAAATCAGCTGTTGAAGTAATAACAGCTGACTTTCATGTAAAACCATAGCTGAAAATGGAGTTCGAGAGGAGGAGGACCTCACATAAATGCATTTTCCAATAAGAAAAGAATATTACTGGGACTTTTGCAGGTATCTATTGAGATTTTGTGACCTTGCTCTACTTGCAGTGGAGACGTTTAAAGCTTACAAGATTATTAACATGTCTCTAGGGAATACAGGTCCTATCGTCATCATATAAACTGAATTATCTCAAGTAAAAATGGAGTTCACAAGGTGACATCCCTGTAAAAAACCAAATCTATACACATATATATTAGTTACCTCACCGCCTAAAACTTCCAACTGATGGCTTGATAGTGAATGTAAAGCACCGGGAGGAACAAGTAAAACGTTATTGCGTAAAAGTAATGGTCCACGTAGACGAATTTTTACTCCAGGTCGAAGTTTTTTTGATAATTCTTTAAAAGGTAAAGAAGATCGTGATCTTGTGGATTGGGTGCCAAATTCAATAACTTTAATTTCATTTACTCCATCAGTAAGAAATAGAGTGAGACAATTGGCTATCGTTGACTGTCTAAAATTGTTTGTTTGAGTTGCTTCAACAGTAATATGAGAAGAGAACACGAAAAGAATATGTTTAAAGGTAGAGAATAATGATGTACTGGATATATGTGCACATTAGTATGTAAGCGATGTAAAGCGTTTCAGTACCGTCCGCTTATTTCGAGCAGTTGAGGAGTATGTTTACTCGCTTTATCCACACAAAAAATTTAATATGCTCCAATGTTTGATACATGCTTGCACACCTAAATCCTGAGTTTGAGCGGAAAGACAATTAACTGGATTACCAATCATTAAGTAACACGATTAAACACACTTCTATTGATTCATTGAGAGCAACTGAGTAATATATCTATCTTAAGATCATCACATTAATAGATTATAATCAAGCATTTGCACTTGACTATTGAGGTAGATTTTGCCATTTATTTAAGAACAATGTAGAAAATATATAACACAAACTACTTACGACTTTGATTAATATATTGACTAAAAGCTTGTGTCATTTGTGTAGTATGTCCATCTGGATTATTTTCACCGTCTACTTCTAATGAAGGTAGATTCACGCTCAAATTACCCTCATGTCGTCTCAGTTGACCATAGTATGATTCACCTATGTTGAATAAATTGACAACCTACATTAAACAGTTAAATCAATGAATTATCAATTATATCATTTTTAGACTTTTTGTTTCAATGAGGAAATGTTAACAGTCACAAATATAGCACAGTTTTAGACATATCGAATATATAAATCGTACCGTAATAGTGTGGGATTTTATGAACGAAATTTGTTATTAAAGTGAGTGGATAGAATGTCGATTGATAGATGATATGCAATGATACGATAATACGTAGTCCAGTGATGGCTACTTAGGAAACTGAACTATTGATGTAAATCATCAATCATACTGATATCTGAAGACAAGACAGTTGTTCAGTAGAACAGGTTTATTTTCCCAATGAAATAATGCACTTATATTCAAGATATTGAACATAAGTATAAACATGATTAGAAGTCACTTGATAAATGGACAATCTAAGAACATAGGAACCACAAGTCACTCTTCAATAGAGTTAATGCTTAACTATTAAGCTTAATTTTTAGCACACCATATCACTTATACAGTTTCAGAAAGTTTGTTAACCACATATTAGCGATTATCAAGAATCAGAATAAATAGGTCTTATATAAGCGACCATAATATTTAAAAAAAAGATAATCAGTTAATTAGTATAACTAATTGATCAAGTACAATTTCATGTACTCGGGACATTTTTTGCTCCCAAGTGTCCAGGTACGGCCGAGAGTGGGGAGAGTCCGCTCACCCTCTCGAAATGCTCTCAAATGGCCACGCGTATATAGCCTCTGCAGGCAAAGTCCTACTCATTACCTCGTGGCGGGGGTGTTGTTTACGAAATTGAGAGGACGAAAAGCGAATGTCCGGCGCTTTAACCGGATCCCCAGTATCCTGAGGGAACAAATGGCGTATGAACCAATCGTTGGTCACCGGCTACCATGGGACTGCATCTCCTCACGATGCTCCACTGCCTTGTGGGTCAGACGTTCAGGTCGAAGGCTCGGGGTGTGGCCCCCTAAGAAAACCACCTGCTTCGGTTTGGGCACCCGGGCAGTATCACAGCCCTCACACAAACCAAATGAGATTTGTGTAGCGCATATGTATTTGGTGCCTCCTTGTACCAATATCTATGTGTTCAAATAATAATAACAATAATAATACTCGGGACTTTTAATTGAACTTTCTGTGTATGAAAGATTTATTTATTTATTTATTTGAACACATAAATATTGGTACAGGGGGGCACCAAATATATATGCGCCACACAAAACAGTGATAATTAGAAGAGAAGGAGAAAAGAGAAGAAAAAAAAAGTAATGAACGTGGGGAATTATAAAAAAAAGAAGAGAGAGAGAAAGAACAATGGTGGGGGAAACGGAAAGGTACAATCAGAACAGATCTTTCAGTTAAGGAAGAATACGACCACCTTTTTATGAAGAAAGTAAAAGAAGGTTACAGCAGGATCGCCACTGGCTTCTATTCTGAGCCATATCTGATAACGTCTCTAGCCACTGTGTTACACCATCTCTCGGACCCCAACCAGGGAGTCGTGAAGGACCAACATAAGCTAGCCCTTTGCAGCTTTCTTTCATACCACGACACCATGTCATATACTGACCACCTCTCCGCTTTTTCCAACCAGTCCCAGAGTCGGCAAATAATGCACGACGAGGAATTCTCTGGGACGACATTCGTAGAACATGTCCAAGCCACCGAAGTCGGTGTTTCAAGATGGTGACACCAATTTCATTATCGTCTCTGTGACCGAACACTCGATGCCGAACCTCTGCATTACTGACATGGTGTTGCCACTGGATGCCAGCAATCCTTCGGAGGCAACGATGATCGAACACAGAGAGTCGTCTAACATCCTCAACTCGGAGAGGCCAGGTTTCACAAGCATAGAGCAAAACTGCTCTCACCGTCGCGTTGTAGATCCGACCTTTTACAGCCAGACTAACATCACGAAGGCGCCAAAGATGGCCCAGATTGGCATAAGCCGCTCTGGCTTTCACTATACGTGCATTGATCTCATCACTCACTCACACCACCAGCACTTATGCAGCTACCTAGACACACGAACTTCTCGACTACTTCTATCTGCTCACCAGAGTGAGTACAAGATTAGAATCCTGCCAGTCTTGTAGAAGTACTTTGCACTTCGAAGGTGCAAAGCACATACCATACCTACGGACACTGATTGCCAACTGATTAAGTGCGGATTGCATGGCTTGGGCATTCTCGCACAGTAAGACAATATCATCCGCATACTCAAGGTCGAGAAGTCTTTCTCCAGGCAACAGATCCACATCACCATTACTTACATCCGTCAGAGCTGTTTCCAGAATGTCATCGATGGCAAAGTTGAAGAGGAATGGTGAGATTGGGCAACCCTGCCTAACTGTGTATGAAAGATAGCAATACTATTCGGCTACCCAGACTGAAGTATACAGAAAAGAATTTCAAACTTACTACTTACTAGCTAAAAGTAGGATAGTTTAATCACTAAGCCATTGTGCATCACATACACTAAATAGGTAGTCGATTGAAATAATGTTGAACCTAATGTTCATAAACACTATTATTACTATTGTCAAAAAATTAAACCGATACGACTAAACATTTTCAGTATGTGTCCCGCCACAGTAGATCATACTGGACTGATAACTTTACCAACTAATAGGCCTGTATTACTTGATGCTTTAAATGTATCCACAATGTTGATTGATTTAGAATAATACACGTTTACAAAATTAAACGTACAAATTCAATAATGAATTGTATCACAAAGCTTACTTGAAGACAAAGTTCGCCATCCAGCTTAAGTGCAGGTGAATTCATGGTATTTGCATCAGTATCACTGCTAAGCGAATTGTCATGGGGATTTCTTGAAGTAGATATAGTTGACGGTAGAACTGGACATGCTAACTGCTTCAAATCAGAATGAAGCCATTGCTCATAGATTAATTGACACCAATCAGACTTTGTAAGATGATTACATGCATCAATGCCTCCATGCTCTTCAGCAAGCCAAGCTACACAAGCATCAATCCAACCGGGAGGTACATGAATAGCTTGACCAGTAAGCCAGGCGCTAAGTTGTGCTACACCAGTATTTATATTCAATGTTGAAATAAATGATGTAACCATAAGTATTGTACTATAACGTACAAATAATAATAATCAGTAATGAATAGAGGTTAATTTTTCTCATCTAAGTTAAACATTATGAAATCTAAAGAAATATAAAACTATTATTTACCAGGTATCTTTTACATTTGATACTTACAGTACGATAACGGGAGAATCAAAATAGTTATTCGACAAAATCCTGTTCTATGTGATTTAGTTGTTTTCGATACATCATAACTGCATGTATTGGGTTCCTTCAACAATATCAAACTACAAAAATAGTTTCAGAAACTGCTTTCCATGAATATGCTACTATTTCTATGGAGGAAAAGAAGTCAGTAGTTAAACTATGGATGAACCTACATCAGTTTATAAATATAAATTACGAAAGCCTACTTCATGAAAAACATTAGTTGGTTTTCTGAAAAAAAAAAAAAACTAGTTATTGATATATTTCCTTGCCATTACAGATTCTTCAGATCAAAATCACGACTCAAACTAACAGTCAATGAGTTAATGGACTGATAACATCTTTTTATTTCGAGGCCCTTAAATTTCTTCTAAATTACTTCTGTCACACCCGACGTATGAAACAACTGACTATAAGTAACTATTTCTAAATGTATCTATTAACTGCCCAGATTGTATTGAATAAGTTAATTTTTTTTTTGAATAATTTAGATGTAAAATTTATATCATCAAACAAATGATAAGACAGTACACATCAAGTAAACAGTCTAAGCTACCAGGGATATAGACATACACAAATAAAACAATACTATCAACTATTTAAGAAAAAAAAGTAGTCAGCTGACTTCCTTACAGATCACACAGTGTGAACTAGGTAGTTGATTTATTATTACATTAAAAAGAGTCAAAATACAAATGAGAGTGTAAAACTAATAAAGGATTCACAAAATATAACAATTATTATACTTCGATCAAACAAAATCATACGTTTATGGAATGAACAATCAGCTGATACATGTAACAACAAAAAATTTGGAAAACCCATGAATCATTCAAAATATAATTAGTTTACTAGTATTTATTATATGAAAAAGTGAAACGCAAAGCACAAAATCTTCGTAACATATCAAAGGGGAAACATTTAATGATAAAATAGATACCATCTTATTATTAGGCATTAATGAATGATTAGAAACTGTTCGTATGAAAGCTTACTAACCTACATGTGTCCAAATCGTGTAAAATCTAAATTGCTTTATCTAACACTGCAATCGATATAACTGTTATGAATGAGAATGTCAATCGACATCTAGAAAATCTGTCATTTAGAATCCTCGCTATAATTTATCTACCCCACGTGTACTATTTCGTCTATAGCCTAGTGTCCTACGCTCTGATATACTACAACTATCGAAATTAACCTTGAGCAAGAGCCAATATAATTTTAGCTCTTACTGATCCACCGGTACGCATACCTTCTACCATTAGTCTCTAGTTAAAAGAGGAGAACAAATCCGGCGAGCTCCTATTACTATATTGAGGGAACCAAGCATATTTATCTCTAACACTCATTAGGTCATATGCATTGATCGTTAGACAGCAATGCACTGCAATTAAGAAATACTTTGCACATGATGATGTCATATAAATGGAAGACAACGGTACAGAACTAATCAGTAATAATTAATAAGTAGTAGACAGTATAACAATAGTTGGTGGGTCTAACAGAAATTTACAAAACCAAGAATAGAAATACAATAATCCAATTATCTATTAATTATACAGCAAGAATAGAAATAATAAGTCTGTAGAGTAGCTCTTCCAGAGTAACTGCCGGTCCCAAGCCCGGGTAAAGGAGGAGGGTTGGGCATGGGGTTAGCGTCCCCATCCCGTAGAAACCTAACTCGCTAAAAAAACGCTAACCAGAAAAAATAACTCAAACCATTTAAACTCTGCCCTGGGAGTTAGAGGTAATATGACGCTTCATGGTGAAAGCCGAGTTCCTTCGGAAGCCACGAGGCCGATGCCTCTTCTAACAACCAGAGCAACAATTTTTATAGGTACATGGAACGTCCGGACAATGTGGGAGAATGGGAAGACCAGTCAAATAGCAACGGAAATGAGGAGATACAACTTGGCAGTACTGGGAATCAACGTAACCCATTGGACCCAAGCTAAAAAACAAAGGCTAAATACGGGACAGATGCTGCTATACTCCGGTCACAAAGAGGAAAATGCTCCACACACTCAGGGAGTTGCTCTAATGCTATCCAAAGTAGCATGAAATGCACTTGTAGGATGGGAATCTCACGGATCCAGAATCACCAAAGCATCATTCAAAACAAAGGAGGGGATCACAATGAACATTATTCAATGTTATGCACCCACCAATCATAGCAACGACGACATTAAAGATCAATTCTATGAGAGACTGCAATCAATCATAGAGAAGTGCCCAAGAAAGGACCTCACCATTCTGATGGGAGATCTAAACGCCAAAGTCGGAATGGACAACACCGGATATGAAGACATCATGAAACTACATGGACTGGGAGAGAGAAACGAAAACGGGGAAAGATTTGCAAATCTGTGTGCATTCAATAAATTGGTCATAGGCGGTACAATATTTCCACACAAACGTATACACAAAGCTACGTGGATCTCACCGGACCACACCACAGAGAACCAGATAGATCACATTTGCATCAATAAAAAGTTCAGAAGGACAATGGAAGATGTGAAAACCAGGAGAGGAGCGGACATAGCTTCAGATCATCACCTGGTTGTGGCCGAATTGAAACTGAAGCTAAAGAAGAACTGGACAAACAGCACCACAAAGGTTCAATACAGCCTTCCTTCGAGATACTGACAAACTCAATGAATTCAAGGTAGCTCTCAACAACAGGTTCCAAGCCTTACAGGATCTACTGAAGGAAGAAGAAACTACTATGGAGGATAGCTGGAAAGGTATCAAAGAAGCATTAACTTCAACGTGTCAAGAGGTTCTGGGCCCCAAGAAACATCATCACAAGGAATGGATCTCTATAGAAACACTGGACAGGATCAAAGAAAGAAAGAACAAGAAGATAGCAATTAAAAACAGTCGAACAAGAGCAGAGAAAGTCCAAGCACAAGCAGAGTACATAGAAGCAAACAAGAAAGTGAAGAAGAGCATTAGAGCTGATAAGCAAAAATACGTGGAAGAACTAGCAACGACGGCGGAAAAAGCTGCAAGAGAAGGAAATATGAGACAGCTTTACGATACGACGAAGAAGCTTGCAGGGAAATACAGTAAACCAGAGAGACCAGTCAAAGACAAGGAAGGAAGACCAATCACTGAGATTCAACAACAGCGCAACAGATGGGCAGAGTACTTCGAGGAACTCCTGAATAGGCCGGCTCCAATGAATCCACCGGACATCGAAGCAGCACATACAGATCTTCCTATAAATGTCAATCCACCAACGACAGAAGAAATCAGAATGGCCGTCAGACAAATCAAAAGCGGGAAAGCAGCAGGACCTGACAATATACCAGCTGAAGCGTTGAAGTCAGACATCGAAGTAACTACAAGCATGCTTCATCTTCTATTCAAGAAGATTTGGGAGGAGGAACAAGTGCCGATGGATTGGAAAGAAGGACACCTCATCAAGATTTCAAAGAAAGGAGATCTGAGCAAGTGTGAAAACTACAGAGGCATTACACTACTGTCGATACCGGGTAAAGTCTTCAACAGAGTGTTACTGAACAGGATGAAAGAAGCAGTAGACGCTCAACTTCGAGATCAACAAGTTGGATTCCGTAAGGACCGGTCGTGCACAGACCAGATTGCGACACTACGGATCATCGTCGAACAATCAATTGAGTGGAACTCGTCACTCTACATCAACTTCATTGATTATGAGAAGGCATTTGACAGTGTAGATAGGAGGACGTTATGGAAACTTCTTCGACACTACGGAGTTCCTGAGAAGATTGTCAACATTATCCGGAACTCATACGACGGACTACAGTGCAAAGTAGTGCATGGAGGACAGCTGACAGACGCATTCCAAGTAAGGACCGGAGTAAGACAAGGCTGTCTACTCTCTCCCTTCCTGTTTCTTCTGGTGGTCGACTGGATTATGAAGACCTCGACATCTGAGGGAAACTACGGCGTACGATGGACAGCTCAGAACCAATTAGACGACTTGGACTTCGCAGATGACCTAGCCCTCCTATCACATACACACGAACAAATGCAGATAAAGACAGCCAGCATAGCAGCAGTCTCTGCATCAGTAGGCCTCAACATACACAAAGGGAAAACCAAGGTCCTCAAACACAACACGGAGGACAGCAATCCAATCACTCTTGATGGCGAAACTCTGGAAGACGTGGAATCCTCCACATACCTGGGAAGCATCGTCGATAAACAAGGAGGTTCAGATGCAGACGTCAAGGCGAGGATTGGCAAAGCTAGAGCGGCATTCCTTCAACTGAAGAACATATGGAACTCAAAACAACTTTCAACCAATATCAAAGTCAGAATCTTCAATACGAACGTCAAGGCAGTTCTACTGTACGGAGCTGAAACTTGGAGAACTACAACAACCACCATCAAGAAGGTACAGGTATTTATTAATAGCTGTCTACGCATGATACTCAACATCCATTGGCCGGATACCATCAGCAACAGCTAATTGTGGGAGAGAACCAACCAGCTTCCAGCTGAAGAGGAAAAGACGATGGAAATGGATAGGACATACATTACGCAAATTATCAAACTGCATTACGAGACAAGCGCTAACTTGGAATCCTGAAGGGAAGCGGAAAAGAGGAAGGCCAAAGAACACATTACGTCGGGAAATAGAAGCAGATATGAAAAAGATGAATAAGAACTGGAAAGAGCTTGAAAGGATTGCCCAGGACAGGGTTGGATGGAGAATGCTGGTGAGCGGCCTATGCTCCTTCACGAGGAGTAACAGGCGTAAGTAAGTAAGTAAGAGTAGCTTCAGTTTCTCTAATATTCACTTCATATCAACAGATTGTTAAACTAACCAAAAATGCAATTGATCATAAGAACATTGGATGAATAATAAGACACATTAGTATTTAGAAGTGATTAATATTCTACATCACAACTCAGTCAGTTAATCAGTCACATGTAACATAGAAGCTGGCACATCATATTAGCACAGAGATGAAAATCTTAAGAAAAATACCATAATAGAGGTAGTAGCCGTACCAGTGATAACAGAAGAAATTAGCTTTAGGTAATATGATTCAAGAGTGAATTCACGGAACCAAGAGTATGTAACAACTTTGAAACTCATGATCCAAGGCAAAACAAAATCTGAACGTATCTGCACCATTACGACTGATTCTGAGCCATGTCATCCAATGCCTTCAGTGATTTGATCACGATAATCAGACGGATTCCAATCAGGTAGTCTGTACTTATCAACCTGCCCAGTAGTTAATGACTACACAAATGAAATATGGTCAGTGGAATTCAACATGAATATAACTACAGGCAAATAACCATCAGAATTTTATAAACGCTATGTGGAATAGGTTTAACCACCAGGTAGGCAAAGCCAATATTAAGGCGTAAGGCTTTAAGGACAACAGTATAAAGTATTCACCGATCAAAATTATTTGGACGTGAAACTTGTTTAGTTTATAAGCACTTGCTTCAACTCCCTATAATCGTGTGAATAAACGTAAAATCAAATCTTTAGAATACTGATATTGTGAAACTGAAGCACATAGTCAACCACTAAAAACCAGGACAGCAGTTTTACCCTAGTATAGGACTGTTTAACGGTGTGCATTCAAGACCATACCGATGATCCAACCCAGAACTTTTAGGTCCCAAGGCGAAATCTTAACATTCAAACAACTGAGTCGATATCCAGTGCTTGCTGATTTTCATCAATTGTCTAACCTAGCTGGGTTTATGATCCTCAATAATACACAACAATCTCCACAAACACTAACTGAAACAGGCAAGTGGATGACTGACAGGACTATTATAAGAAACAATAGGTTTAGAGGGCTAGAAATATAACCCATGTACATTAACTGTTTGCATACTTCCAAACAGCTTTCTTCAATTCAATACAACTGAAACCAATTTTTTCCTATCGCCTAATTTTTATTTTGGCTAATTATCATTTATTGCACTGTACATCATACCAGATTATAAGATATACTGTACGACCAATCACTATATAGATATCTCCAGTGGTTATGTTCTCTATAGAAGCGAAGTAAGGTTAATAGTAGGTCTATAACCAGTTGACCTTAACAACTAATTCCCAATTACCAAATTCTATGTTCAACTAAAAGTTTGGAAGTATAGATTATGAGAGAATATTGTTGATTTACACAATCCTGTAAGCCATATTAGTGACATTGTTTTAATTTCTTTAAATAAATAAATACATAATTAAAGCCAGTAGTAGTGAAGTTCAATTACCTCACTAAATTCACGTTTCAAAGGCAAAATTGCGCTCATCTAACTTAGAAGTCAGCTATTATCATACATTGAAATAAATGGCTTAATATTTATTGGTATATCTCCGATGATTCCTGGATATCTCTAATTAATCCAGTGACCTATCATTGTATTGCATCATCTTGTTGTGCTAATGCGGTATGGCAACTTGGACCGATGCATATACGTGCCTGGTCCTACGTTGCAGCTGACTGACTGATATTGCATCACCTCTAAACTTATTCACTCGGACGAAATGTATACTCTAGTGTCTCCATTGATTAAGAATACTTCCAATCTCTTTATGTTACCTGCTTGTGTCGATGGAGTCTTACAATCCTACATTAAAACCAAAAGCAACAGTTAACCTCTACAGATTTCAATCAACACTGAAACACAACATAACTAGTGACTTAGCTGACACAACCTACGAAATCCTGATTCACAATAGAACTCCATTGGCTAGCAAGCCATGATAATGCTATGTAACACCACGTACATCAAACCTTATTATTTAAAAATTTACGAACTCATATCAAACAAGCCAAAAAAGAACTAATATGTACGTTTTACAAAATGTATTTCGTCTTTAGTCAAATTACTGAAAATGAAAATAATGAATGTCATTCACAATAACTGTTTTGCACAAAATGCGAACTCCACTTAATAACTCTTAATAAATAACAAGAAAAGAAGGTGAAATACACATAATTATTAATGTTATTAGATGAATACTTAAAACACTGTGTAAGTTTTAAAGAAAACATGACTGAAAAAATCAACGGAAATGACTGATCATATGTTGTGTATGTGTCGTAACAATAGATATATCGGTAGAATGATGTGGGAAGAAACACAGACCCAATAAACTTTTGAAAACAGGACAGTGACCAATGTTGAATTTTCATGATGATATACAGTCTTCCACTGACCCGTATATACTTTCATCACTGTATGCAATGTAGAGGAAGAGATCACGATCATGATGTTCCTAAAAGTAGGTCAAAATCAAAAGGCTCATGATAAAAACATATATGTAAGTGTTGAATCCAATATGCAAAAACCTATATATAATGTCCTAACGCAATGAAAAAAATCATATTGCCTACAAATTAGAGAAAGGGCTTGAAGTGGTAGGTTAATTATTAAATCCTTTAGTTTTTAACTATACATGTTCAAGCCCCGCCCCACCTATTATGGGTAGCATCACTAATTCTCAAGTACAATATGTACCTTACGGTGAAATGGATAAATCTATGCTTAACAAATGAGCCACATTATTGATAAAATAAAAATAACACAGTCCAAATTAAGTGAAATATATTTATTAAACAGCTGATGTATAAACGTCTGTTAAACTAGACATGACTGTTTGATGTTTCAAAAGTATACAGAAGAAATAAAACCACACTTCCATGGGAAAGCAACCGAAAGAAGCTGAAGTTTAAATGTCGTACAAATGAAACATAGTAGCATTATGAAAATGATAGCGACACCGAGCAATCTGATATGAAACAGAAGTGTGAGGGTTAATGATACTACTCGGTTGCCCAAATAGAAATAAATGGAGGGAGGTTTAAATTTTGGGTTTGATGGCTGAAAATCGGATGCCCTAACTACTAGGCCACAGCTAAGTAAATATGCACCGAACAGAATAACACTGCTTACCTGATAGAGAGCACCCATAGTAGCGCTTGTTGGAGGAATGATGTCTTTAACAAAGAAAAATAGCGCTTCTTCTGGATTTAATTGGATTTTCTTACGAATAAGAAAGTAAAACTGTCCGACAGTTAAGTCCGAAGGAACTAGATATTTGTTTTTCTCTAGATTACCAACACGTGCACGAGGTGATTTTTCAACAATAACCTACAATTGGTCAAAACATAACGGGAACATCTAACAGATATTATTATCAAAAAGATGTTGCTCAAATAACAAAACTGTAGTTTTCGTAAACTGTATACTACCTTCGCTCGACATCATACTTGACGTTCTATTCTCCTAGAACAATTGTCAACCTAGCAAATAAGTTGTAGTGAAAAGACAAATTAGTAAACGGTTAATAGTCAACCTTTTAAGTAGTTGAGTCAAATACAGATTATACGGGCCAATAAGAGAATATTTGAGCCACACTACGAACTTCACTAAATGTCAGAATCCCTGGGAACATCATTTTCATTAGGATACATCTTCAAGTCAGTCAGTCAGCTACAACATGGGACCAGGCACATATATGCATCGGTCCAAGTTGCCATACCTCATCAGCACAACAAAATGAACACCGAATTCATAGTAGTTAATTTCACGGTGGTAAGCGAATGTCCGGCGCTTTAACCGGACCCCAAACCAATGGTGTACATGGGCTTCAGTATCCTGAAGGAATAAATGGCGTATGAACCAATCGTTGGTCACCGGCTACCATGGGACTGCATCTCCTCACGATGCTCCACTGCCTTGTGGGTCAGACGTTCAGGTCGAAGGCTCGGGGTGTGGCCCCCTAAGAAAACCACCTGCTTCGGTTTGGGCACCCGGGCAGTATCACAGCCCTCACACAAATCAAATGAGATTCGTGTGGCGCATATGTATTTGGTGCCTCTCTGTACCTATACTTATGTGTTAAAATAAATAAATAAATATAAATCACGGTGGTAATATACATAAGAAAGATTTCATATAAGGATATAGTATTTATTTATTTTAACACAAGTATAGGTACAGGGAGGCACCAAATACATATGCGCTACACAAATCTCAATTGATTTGTGTGAGGGCTGTGATACTGCCCGGGTGCCCAAACCGAAGCAGGTGGTTTTCTTAGGAGGCCACACCCCGAGCCTTCGACCTGAACGTCTGACCCACAAGGCAGTGGAGCATCGTGAGGAGATGCAGTCCCATGGTAGCCGGTGACCAACGATTGGTTCATACGCCATTTGTTCCTGCAGGATACTGGAGCCCATGTGCACCATTGGTTTGGGGTCCGGTTAAAGCGCCGGACATTCGCTTTTCGTCCTCTCATTTTTGTAAACAACACCCCCGCCACGAGAAGGCAGTGAGTAGGACTTCCCTGGCAGAGGCTATATACGCATGGCCATGTGAGAGCATTTCGAGAGGGAGAGCGGTCTCTCCCCACTTTCGGCCGTACCAGGGCATTTGGGGGCAAGGATATAGTATAGTATAGGAAAAAGTAGTTGGTATAAAGAAAGATATAAAGCAATTTTTATCCCATAGTTTAAGGGAAAACAGAGAGTGTATACACCGACGCCACTGTGATCGATTCTGAGCCATTTCACCCAGAGTTTCCAACCATTGGTTAGGATAGTCACACAGACCCCAACCAAGTAGTCTGCATCTAGCAACATGGCTAGGGCTAGAAGTTAGTGACTTCAAGCACTGATGCCATGTTTTGGTTTGGCCGCCCCTAACTTCCTTCCAACCATCCCCAACACTAGTTAGCATTGCTCATCGTGGTAATCGATGTTCAGGCAAACGTAATATTACCATTTGTTGTTAACATGAATTAAAAGATATAATTCATAAGTGAAGTCACATTTTGCATCAAGGTTTTGAACTGTCACTGTCAAGTCACTGATAGAGGTAGTTAAGCCAAGAAATAACATCGATCCATGGAGCCAGTGACTTAGTATGAGCCATGTTTGTAGATGCGGACTATTTGGTTAAGGTCGGCATGACAACTGCAATCAGTGGCTGGAGACTTTGGGTGACATGATCCAGGATCGTTCATAATAAGATAAATGCATTCACTCTTCATCTTCCTTTCGATCTTGACTTCTAGTATTCCTTCATAAATATCTTTCCACTCTACCTTTCCGAACACAATTCTCAAGACTTAGTCTTCTCCCAGTGTCATTGCTTATTTATTTATTTGGACACAAATATTGGTACGAAGGGGCACCGGATACATATGCGCCACACAAGTCTCTTGGTTTGCGTGAGGGCTATGATACTGCTCAGATACCCAGGCCGAAGCAGGTAGTTTCCTTAGGGGGGCCATACCCGGAGTCTTTGACCTAAAGGTCTGATCCACAAGGCAGTGGAGCAACGTCAGGAGATGCAGTCCCATGGTAGCCAGTGTCCAACAATTGGTTCATACGCCATTTGGAGAGCTAAACTTCCCCACCCTCGGCCGAACCAGGGCATTTGGAGGCCATTGTCATTGTTAATATATTATATCGATCTCATCCGTGCCAGATCCTACGTTGACGACTGATGGTTGACTGAAACCGTTGATAGGAAGAGACCTGAGTAAGTACTGTCAAGTGGGTACCACAGATGCTCAGCTAGACTGCTATAAACATATTTACAGAAAACGCATGGTATGTGTACGTTTAATTTGACAAGTGTTAAATCAGCACGATAGAAAATAAACAAGCAGAACACCAAGAAAATGACGGCGTCATGAACAATATACCAACAGTGTTGATGTAATCTGTGGATGAAACAGGGATATAATATTCGTGAAAACCAATAAATGAAAGAAATGGGACAAAAGTTTAACCTTTAAGACGATGCTGCTACAGAAGGATATAATAAGCAGGAATCAATCTTAACAGCGAGGGTCAGATTTGTTGGGAAATTACCCACAAAGCAAATCTCCCTACCTCACTTATGAAATAAACTCGCTTTTTGTCACTAAGATATAAGGTAATACTACGTCAGACAAAAACGTTTTCTGACAAGTGTCTAGATTAGGAACCGGTGATAAGACTGGTGGGCAAATGAACCCAAGTCCCCATGTGCGAAACCCCAATCTCCGGATTTTGAAAGAATCCTGGCGTTTTCCCCAATCATATGAAAATCTAGTCTTCCAGTTGGAAAATATTGGGAAAAAGCCTCAGACTAGGGGATTTGGGGGGTTTGTCATACTACCCCAAAATCCTCCATTGCAGCTTTCTCAAAATCCCCCCAATGATGACAAAATTTTCCTGAAAAATTGAGTTTGGACCGTTACATGACTTAGAACCCACAAAGGCAATTTTAATTTAAAGCAACTCTGAACAGATGAGTGACATTTAGGTTTGTAACTGACGGAATCCCATACCCTATAGCAGTAGACCTCTGAATCTCACAGGAAGAGTTTTGTGCCGAGTGTAAGTGTTGAATACATATTATAAGCTAGTCTATTACCGTTACAATCTTAAGTCTTCCTCGGGAATGTGTTAGGGCTGGATTTTAGCTTGTTAATGTTAGAAGTCACTGAAATTCCCTAAACTTAAGTTTAGGAAACTTTCCTAATTAGAATTAGACATTAGGTAAGATAAATTACTTAAACGATGAACTGTAAATCCAACCTACTGGAACGCTGGAAGGGTACTTTTTACGTATATTTTGCCCTTCTTCTAGGCGCTTTTCAAACGGACGGTCCTCTTTGTACTGGAATTTCATTGCCCGGACAAAGGAAAACAAGCAACAAAATAACCGCCGGGAATTTTATGCCGGAATAAACAACATATAACCATGAATGTTGTATAACTTCAATCTTAGTAAATGGCTCAAGTGGTTCTGGACGGAATAGAAGAAGCTATCGTTTAACAGGCTTCCTTACCTAGTTGTAGTGGATCACCGATGCCTCCAGGTAAGAACCTAGGTATGTTAACGATGAGAGGAAAAAGAAAAATGAGCTGATACATCGTGGTGAGATACTGTATTTAGTCTTAAGGAATTCGTCAGGTTTTCTCTTAGGGGACTCCTAGGAAGTCTCTAGGACTGGCTCGCTTGGCAGCGAATTCCAACGTTTGACTTCTCTCAAGGAGTAGAAGGTGTGTCTACAGTCCATTCTTCTGTGTTGTGTCTCCAGTTTCTGAGTGTTACCTCTAAAGTTTGTGTTGCAACTAAGCTTCATTGAGTGTTTAAAGGGGTTGACCAGAAGAGTTTAGGATGCTGTACGTCATTAGACGGTTACCTTTAAGGTGTTTGTACTCTAATAGGTAAAGGTTCAGTGACCGAATGCGTTTTTCATAGGACTTGAATTTGATTTCGTTGAATACGTTCCAGAGCGTCTTCATCTTTTTGGAGTAAGGTAAGAAATACTATTTCTTGCACTCTAAATAAGGACGAATAAAACTGTTGAAGATTGTGTGAAAACTTCTTCCGTCAAACTGGCCAAAAATGCACTTCAGCGCTGCCAGTGCAAGATTTGCTCGGAGGGCATTTTTGTCACAATTAGTGTAAGATTACAGACAATAGGATACTAACACCCATAGATCATTTTCAACTCGGGATATCTCTAGAGGAAATTTGCGTAAGTTGTAGTTGTAGTCTGCAACATGTCTCAGATGGATTACTTTACTTTCTGAAGTGTTGAATGTAAGTCCGTTGTTGTCTGCTCAACCTTGAAGTCGGGTCAAATCCTCCTGAAGCAACAGGTTATCCTATTGATTGCATGCTTCCATCCAGAGCTTTACATCAGTGAAATGTAATGTATCCAACGACACCTGCTTTGAAAGACCGTTTATATAAATCGAGAAAAGAAAAGGTCCTAGTAGTGAAACCCGGCGGGAACCCACTGGGATATCCCATAGCGTGAGAAAGATTGAAGTTAACCCTGACCTAAAAATGTCGATTTTTTAGATATGACGTCAGTCAACCAATTAATGATGATTTGATATCCAATCGTCAGACCTTATTGATTGGACACATAAATTTGACCCTACCAAAAGCTCTTGTGAAGTGAAAATACACATATCAACATTCTTCTTGCGGTCAAGGATGGTTGCCGTCTGTCCACCGCAGTCAGCAGGTTGATTATACATTTTCTTAAACGTGCTGTTTGGTTGAAAAGTAGCTTATGATTAATAAATAGTGTATACCGTTGCATATTAGAGACCTCATAATCTTTGAGGGCATAGAGAGGGGTGCTGCCGGTCGGTAGCTTAAAGGTTCGCCACGTCGACTTCTTTTGAAAATTGGTGTGATGTGAGACAGTTTCCAATTTTTCGGTAACCTCTCTCGGTTTAGTGCATGTGAGAACATCACACTAAGCGGTGTTGCTAAGATTGAGGCTGTTTCCCTCAGTATAGTGGAATGAACCTATTTGGATCAAAAGAAGTGTCTTTTCTTATGTGCTGCAGTTTCCGGTATACTATGTCAGCGCTCAGGTTCACTTTGAAAAGTCCTGTGGAGTTGCAGATGAAGCTCTCACTAATAAAGTTGGTGTGGATCGGTTGAAATGTCCGAAAATACTATTCAGCCAAAAGCTTAGCGGCGTCACCGTTGTTGTTGGCCGAGCCTTTAGGACCTGGCAGTTGGGAAACTCCAGTTTCGGCTTGTCAAAGAGAGATTGCATGATAGAATAAGCTTTACAGATTGTAGACAAATTTATCAACAAGCTTTATCTAGTACTGATGCTTGTCTTCTCTTATTGTCTTTGTGAATATGTTCCTTATTTGTTTATATTGCCTGTATGCATCATTGTTACCAGTTCATCTGTATTTCGCCCAGTAGTGCCTTTTGGGGTTTAGCAAACAAAGAATACGACTCTTGATGATTGTAGGTTGCTTGTCAATTTAGGGGACCGTTTAAGGAACAGACTGTCTTGTAGCACATAAAGCGTGTGCAGTAAAGAATACCAATGCGCATTCACATCAAGTTGAGGGTGAACTTCACAGTCCACCTGCTGTAGATCGTCCCGTAAAGCTGACAAATCCAACTGTTTGAAATTCCAGAGCTTGTTGTTGGTAGAAGGTCTTGCACAAGTTTTATGATATGACTAAAGGCTATGACGGCGTGGTCACTCTTCCTCGAAGGGGCTAGGATTGGAAGGTTGTAAATCATGGATTCTTCGTTTGTAAATATCCAGTCTAAGCGCGAAAGTGTCTGAATGATTCTTTACCGAGTTATAGGCTTGACATTTCCGAATATTTCCAGGTCTTCAATAAGGTTAGAGTGCCGAGCTGCAGTTGAACTATCACCTCCAATGTATGTATGTTCAACGAAATTGACTTTAAGGTGATTGAAGTTTTCTTAGAATCAGGATATGAGTGGACGCGAAATGAGTAGAGTGAGATAATTTTTTTTAGCACTCGATTGTTGTACACGATGTCAGTAGTGAGTTCTTGTAAATGACTCCGACTAGACACCTCAAGGTGGTAGACAACCTTATTGAACACAATAAGGATTCATCAATATTGATAAACTCTCGGTTATACACTTGATGTATTTTCAAGCAAGGTGGCAAGTACAAGGCTTCTCCGCCACCCATTCATTTTTTTGTCGTTGCGAAACAAAGACATCCCAAAGAGTGCTGGCTCCTGGTCTGTAATTTGAGAAGATATACATATTTCAAATATTCCTACCGGATGAACATTATCAGCATTTCTGAGTTCACGTAGCTCATCCATTTTATTCGGAAAACTCGCGCCGTTCATGTATAAGCAGTTTATGGTTTCAATTTGAAACGCGTGATCTTCCCCGTCCTGTTTGTCTGTATGAGCCTTACGTGAATGGATAGGTAGCCTATCTATACAAGGTTTTCCGAGTTGATAGCCCCTGTCCTTTACACGTTTTCAAGATCAAGACAGTCCACAAGTGGAATGGTCAGCTTCAACTTGCCTTTGTGCTTGATCCTGGTGTCATGTAGCCTATCTGGATGCGTATTGATCTCAGTTGGCAGTCAGCATCTGTTGGCACCAAGTGCCTTGAGAGCTGCCATTTATGAGGATGGGAAGGTTGGCTTCATCATCCGGGTATAGAATCCCCATCCTTTTTGGTTAGTTTCACCACTTATTGAGTTAATGATTTTGAGCTTCAAGGACTTCTTGTTGAATTTCCGTTCCCGAATATCAGAGTTTGAGTGATCAGGGTCTGTGTTTTCTGGCGCACCTTGCACGACTATGTTTCTTCCAGGAAAACCGTCTGGTGAGATTCCTTGGGAATGTTCCTGACGAGATTGTGTTCACAATACGCTATATCAAGTAGTTTTCTCACACACACACCTGACTTCATTAAGTGGCTACTCGGAAGGACATCCTCCACGTGAGCGTTACACGAAAGAGTCTTGTGTGATTTTGGTGCTTGGAGTCCTATCAAGTGAGCCATGTAACCGTCAGAGGCTCAATTTACGGAAGTTTGAACTTTCTGTTTAACTCTTTCCAGAGCACCCCGTCATTTTTGTCTTGTAGACTGAGGGGAAGGTCAGAGTTGGGGTTGTTCACCTAAGATATCCTGAAAAAAATATCTTTGTAAATCGTAGGTTCTGTCTAAGTCACTGACTGATGAAGCTAAAGTTTGACATTCAAACTCCGTCGTTTCAGGGATGAACAGACCATTCCCAGATATTTTTATCTGAGACATAAGGAGAGTATTCTGGCAAATCGAGACTCATACTCTGATATTACCGTTTTTACGCATGAAATCTCAAATGCTTATTTCCTTAAAAAGACTTGGAAACTGCAGTGCAAGTTCATCCAATAGCATATACAAAGCTTCCTTCAGGTATCAGAATTCTATGTTATCAGAATCTTCGCACACAGTTAATTACACAACCAAAACACCCAATACGATTACCAGGTGTATAGTAGTATACAGCGCTTACAAATGTGTGGCGATAAATAGATAAGCTTCCTCTTTTAAGTTCAAGATGTCCAAGTTAAATTCAAAGGCAACATATTTGATAAACTAGTTGAATCTGACAACCGGTTTCGAGAGATCACCAGAACTCCCGCTATCAAGGTGTACTCCTTCAAAGAAAGTCTTCATTTGACCGAAAGAGAAACTGTGCATCCCGGTAATATTGTCACTCGTTTTCGTATTTCACAATATAATCTCAGATGATTTACAGCTCCTCGAAGAAGCCTATCACGCAAAAGATCTGTTGCTAGACTTCTATATACAGATAGCCACAAGTGGCGTTCGCACAACAACAACTATGTTAAGTCTTCCTGAGATTGCAGGAAACTCGGAAGTTTTCTTCAATCTCAAGCCGACTGACACAGGTAAACTTCCTGGAAATTCCGTTGCTGGTTCTCATGAACGACGGGTGGGTATAGGCTCTTTCTATTCAGTACCGGTGTGGCAGCAATGGCTCATTTTTTTACTGATAACGGCTCGGAATTCGCCTTAAGTCCTGCGAATAATAACGACAGTCAACAAGATATGACCTTTAATTTACAGCCAACAATCAGAAAAACGATCTCCATTTCCTGTAAAATATACGTTTGCCTGAAATTCGTCACACGTAGACATTCGCTGAGTCTTTGTTACCGCATAATCGTTAGTGGCACTCACTAGTATAGACCTGGTACAACACCGCGACCTACTATTTGACCCAAACAAACGGAAGTTAACAGACCATAACACTAAATTATCTACTTGAGGAACGTTGTTTAAGTTTTTTCTGGTTTTCACTTTGTTCCGTTCAAATGTGCCATGGATCTCTACTTCCAACAAATGCTCGGTAAGCAACATGAGCTTTACTAGCCACAATCGGAATCACCAGTAAAGGAGTTGCGGATGCGCACCGCTGAGGAGTCCCACAATGGAACTAACCGGCCGTCCAGTGCTTCCAGATTTTCAGCGGTGGTCTAACATCAATCGGTTCATGTTCTAAATCAAAAGTGATTGAAATTGCCGTGCGTGAACAACAGTGTGACACACCGTACCACGACAGTATGACTACCTATATTCTTGAAAGCACACAAAGTAGCCCTTAAAACGCAAATATTTTCTTTAAAAGAATTTGACCGCGCGATGGATTTGGTGACAGTGTAGTAGGCGTGGAGTCGCGATTGACTATGATCACCACTACAGGAAGATTACGTGCCAGATATTATATTGGATCCCTCTGTAGGCCAAAAACCCGAAGGCAGTTGACGGTTGTAATAAGATATATTTGTTGGCAATCTCGTGGTTTAGAAATAACACGGAAATCGTGCCAAAGAGTACGGGTGGGACTACTGAGCGTACACGAGTGCGTGTAAGGTCACAGTCAACGGAAGAATGTATATTTTTAGTACACCTAAACAAACAGGTACAGCAAAACAATCAGTGGCACAATTGGTTATAATAATAATTGTTTCCATTATACCAATCGCGTTCTTTTCATAAAAGTAGGTCACTACAGCAGTTTGACCATTTAATAGCTCATGAGCGTTCTCAGAACATGTTTCCCCCTGGAAAGGATAGAAATATTGACAAACCTCTATCTTTTTGACCTATTTTGCCAGGATACATGTAATATTCTACCACCAAATTACTGTAATTTAAAAGAAAGCATTCACAGCCACGAAAGTTTGGCATAGCCAAGTCATCTATGTTTGTACACCATAATTACACATCTACTACCATCGACTTAGACGTATCGGACACAGCAATCGGAGGATTCTCACAAGCAATGGCTAAGAACACTCTGCACTATTGACATTCTTCTTAAAAAAGTTGTAAGATAGTGGGCCGGGTAACTGAATATCTTATTACTTTTGCGTTTATGTTTCATTCGAAACTTGAATTCCAGGTAGCCGCCATGTCAGGTGACCATTTTTTGAATAATTCCGTTCGGTTCAATTAAACAAATCTATCTCTGGTTGGATGGATATCTGGCTATTCATTTTGAAATTGTTTGATCGATATTATTGCTTTTTCTGGACAAAACATTTTGCCGATTGTTAAGTAACTATTGAACGTTCTTAAACTTCCAGCCACTTACTTTTCTATAGCTAATCCTGCAAGTTTGTCATCGTAATAGTGACTGTACCCTCTGTAAAGAGCGTTGCTCAATTTTATTTTGTTATCTTTTATACTTGCCACATAACAATACGTCTTCTGTACGGTTTATTTGCCTGAATATGCACAAATGTATCTGGCATATTTTGTCTTTTTTCAGCTGAAAAAATGAATGAACGAAGACAAATACAGTGAAACATACCTGTTAATTCTGTGCATTTTCATTATTCACCTCGCAAATCTTTAAGGTAGTTAAAGATGACTAGACGCTGTTGGACGTAGTAAGCTATCAGAAATGTTTTTACTGAACACATGCACATCGGTTTTAGATTTCTGACTAGTCACATCTTAGAGTCCTCACTGCTCTTTTCGGGCGGAAGTCAACTGTTGTGGTAAATAAATTCCCAAAATAAATAGCTTCGCAAGTATTCGTCGCTGGTACTGGATTTATTAGTTCTACCCGACATGATCTTGGGTGAAGCCGCTCAGCTAAGCATCCGTACCAGATCTGGGTATGCTGTTATTTGTCTCTTATGATAAATAGCCGGCTTAGATTGCACAAAATTCAAAACTCTGTCCATTATTTGAATAAATCTTCGTATTTCTTAATCTTTAACTTTGGATCTGAGTGTCGTTGGGGGTTTGGACGGCAGTGCTATCAAGCAAAATAGGTCTATGACACATAAGTAAGTAATGGCACATTTACTGTCAGCCTAACCAAAGTTATGTTACTTTAATAAACTAATAACACTAAATACACAACGTTAAATTCGACATTTAAATATCGTGAGTACGGATGGTCTTTAAATCAATCAACGTGCTCGCTTAAAAATAACCATTCGCTTAAGTTTTTACTCGAGTAATAATACTGTCACTTTTAGAACTTTGTTGCCTTTTTTTCATGAATTTATCACCTGTTGTTTAGAGCTATCGTTAATTCGTTGTGTTTGTCAGTATCTCGAAGGACGGCTGTATTGAACGTTTGTATGGCTGTTTTCTCAGCTGTCCAGTGATTCTTCAGCTTCAGTTTCATCTTGGCAACCACCAGTTGGTGGTGATCTGAAATTATGTCAGCTCCTCTCCTGGTTCTCACATCTTCCATTGACATTCTGAATGTTTTACTGATGCAAATATGATCGATCTGACTCTCTGTAATGTGATCCTGTGATACCAATATAGCTTTCTATATGCGTTTGTGGGGAATATAGCGCCACAAATAACCATTTTGCTGAGTGCAAAAATTTGCAAATTTGTCGCTATTCTCGTTTCTTTCTCCTAGTCGGTCCATGTCATCCCATGATATCTTCATGCTCGGCGTTGTTCATCCCAACTTTGGAGTTCAGGTCTCTCATCAGGATGGTCAAGTCCTTTCCTGAGCACTTCACCATGATCGATTGCAGCCTCTCGTAAAACTGACCTACTTCATTGTGATTGCTATCATTGAAGGGCGCATAACACTGGATAACATTCATTGTGATTCTCTCCTTCTTTGTTTAGAAAGATGCTCCGGTGATTTTGAATCCATGAGATTCCCATCCTATAAGCGCCTTACCTGCTTCTTTGGACAGCATCAGAGCAACTTCCTGAGTGTGCGAATCATTTTATTCTTCGTGACTGGAGTACAGCAGCATCTCTTCCGAATAATCCTTTTCTTTCCATCTCGTGTTCAGTGGGTTTCACTGGTTCTGAGCACCTCCAAGTTGTATCCCTCATTCCGTGGCTTTTACCGGTCTTCTACATTGTCGGGCATCAGCCTTATGATTTTTGAAGAATCTCGACCTTCACTACGAGGCGTCGTAATTTTTCCAAAGGGAGATTGTGGTGGTCGGTGTTCTATATATTCCTTAAACTCCGTATACAGTTCGTCTCGGTAACAGTCACTAAATAACGCTCCAACGGTATATTAATCAGAAGGCGAATACGAAGTGTTAATTACGTTTATTATGGGACCACACACAGATATCCAAAATTACAGATGCGTTAAGCAAGTATGAAATAGTCGTACCGAAAGGCAAACAGGCAAGCGAGCGGGCGAGAGAGAGCAAGGGCAAGAGAGAGCGATAGAACGAGTGAGTAATGAATATGAATAAAATGGACATATAAATACACAATGAAATGAATGAATCATCGAGTCAATTGGGCGGTTATTAGTAAAGCTAGTACTTACTTACTTACTTACTTACTTACTTACTTACTTACTTACTTACTTACTTACTTACTTACTTACTTACTTACTTACGCCTGTTACTCCTCGTGAAGGAGCATAGGCCGCTCACCAGCATTCTCCATCCAACCCTGTCCTGGGCAATCCTTTCAAGCTCTTTCCAGTTCTTATTCATCTTTTTCATATCTGCTTCTATTTCCCGACATAATGTGTTCTTTGGCCTTCCTCTTTTCCGCTTCCCTTCAGGATTCCAAGTTAGCGCTTGTCTCGTAATGCAGTTTGATAATTTGCGTAATGTATGTCCTATCCATTTCCATCGTCTTTTCCTCTTCAGCTGGAAGCTGGTTGGTTCTCTCCCACAATTAGCTGTTGCTGATGGTATCCGGCCAATGGATGTTGAGTATCATGCGTAGACAGCTATTAATAAATACCTGTACCTTCTTGATGGTGGTTGTTGTAGTTCTCCAAGTTTCAGCTCCGTACAGTAGAACTGCCTTGACGTTCGTATTGAAGATTCTGACTTTGATATTGGTTGAAAGTTGTTTTGAGTTCCATATGTTCTTCAGTTGAAGGAATGCCGCTCTAGCTTTGCCAATCCTCGCCTTGACGTCTGCATCTGAACCTCCTTGTTTATCGACGATGCTTCCCAGGTATGTGGAGGATTCCACGTCTTCCAGAGTTTCGCCATCAAGAGTGATTGGATTGCTGTTCTCCGTGTTGTGTTTGAGGGCCTTGGTTTTCCCTTTGTGTATGTTGAGGCCTACTGATGCAGAGACTGCTGCTATGCTGGCTGTTTTTGTCTGCATTTGTTCGTGTGTATGTGATAGGAGTGCTAGGTCATCTGCGAAGTCCAAGTCGTCTAATTGGTTCTGAGCTGTCCATCGTACGCCGTAGTTTCCCTCAGATGTCGAGGTCTTCATAATCCAGTCGACCACCAGAAGAAACAGGAAGGGAGAGAGTAGACAGCCTTGTCTTACTCCGGTCCTTACTTGGAATGCGTCTGTCAGCTGTCCTCCATGCACTACTTTGCACTGTAGTCCGTCGTATGAGTTCCGGATAATGTTGACAATCTTCTCAGGAACTCCGTAGTGTCGAAGAAGTTTCCATAACGTCCTCCTATCTACACTGTCAAATGCCTTCTCATAATCAATGAAGTTGATGTAGAGTGACGAGTTCCACTCAATTGATTGTTCGACGATGATCCGTAGTGTCGCAATCTGGTCTGTGCACGACCGGTCCTTACGGAATCCAGCTTGTTGATCTCGAAGTTGAGCGTCAACTGCGTCTTTCATCCTGTTCAGTAACACTCTGTTGAAGACTTTACCCGGTATCGACAGTAGTGTAATGCCTCTGTAGTTTTCACACTTGCTCAGATCTCCTTTCTTTGAAATCTTGATGAGGTGTCCTTCTTTCCAATCCATCGGCACTTGTTCCTCCTCCCAAATCTTCTTGAATAGAAGATGAAGCATGCTTGTAGTTACTTCGATGTCTGACTTCAACGCTTCAGCTGGTATATTGTCAGGTCCTGCTGCTTTCCCGCTCTTGATTTGTCTGATGGCCATTCTGATTTCTTCGGTCGTTGGTGGATTGACATTTATAGGAAGATCTGTATGTGCTGCTTCGATGTCCGGTGGATTCACTGGAGCCGGCCTATTCAGGAGTTCCTCGAAGTACTCTGCCCATCTGTTGCGCTGTTGTTGAATCTCAGTGATTGGTCTTCCTTCCTTGTCTTTGACTGGTCTCTCTGGTTTACTGTATTTCCCTGCAAGCTTCTTCGTCGTATCGTAAAGCTGTCTCATATTTCCTTCTCTTGCAGCTTTTTCCGCCGTCGTTGCTAGTTCTTCCACGTATTTTTGCTTATCAGCTCTAATGCTCTTCTTCACTTTCTTGTTTGCTTCTATGTACTCTGCTTGTGCTTGGACTTTCTCTGCTCTTGTTCGACTGTTTTTAATTGCTATCTTCTTGTTCTTTCTTTCTTTGATCCTGTCCAGTGTTTCTATAGAGATCCATTCCTTGTGATGATGTTTCTTGGGGCCCAGAACCTCTTGACACGTTGAAGTTAATGCTTCTTTGATACCTTTCCAGTTATACTCCATAGTAGTTTCTTCTTCCTTCAGTAGATCCTGTAAGGCTTGGAACCTGTTGTTGAGAGCTACCTTGAATTCATTGAGTTTGTCAGTATCTCGAAGGAAGGCTGTATTGAACCTTTGTGGTGCTGTTTGTCCAGTTCTTCTTTAGCTTCAGTTTCAATTCGGCCACAACCAGGTGATGATCTGAAGCTATGTCCGCTCCTCTCCTGGTTTTCACATCTTCCATTGTCCTTCTGAACTTTTTATTGATGCAAATGTGATCTATCTGGTTCTCTGTGGTGTGGTCCGGTGAGATCCACGTAGCTTTGTGTATACGTTTGTGTGGAAATATTGTACCGCCTATGACCAATTTATTGAATGCACACAGATTTGCAAATCTTTCCCCGTTTTCGTTTCTCTCTCCCAGTCCATGTAGTTTCATGATGTCTTCATATCCGGTGTTGTCCATTCCGACTTTGGCGTTCAGATCTCCCATCAGAATGGTGAGGTCCTTTCTTGGGCACTTCTCTATGATTGATTGCAGTCTCTCATAGAATTGATCTTTAATGTCGTCGTTGCTATCATTGGTGGGTGCATAACATTGAATAATGTTCATTGTGATCCCCTCCTTTGTTTTGAATGATGCTTTGGTGATTCTGGATCCGTGAGATTCCCATCCTACAAGTGCATTTCATGCTACTTTGGATAGCATTAGAGCAACTCCCTGAGTGTGTGTAGCATTTTCCTCTTTGTGACCGGAATATAGCAGCATCTGTCCCGTATTTAGCCTTTGTTTTTTAGCTTGGGTCCAATGGGTTACGTTGATTCCCAGTACTGCCAAGTTGTATCTCCTCAGTTCCGTTGCTATTTAACTGGTCTTCCCATTCTCCCACATTGTCCGGACGTTCCATGTACCTATAAAAATTGTTGCTCTGGTTGTTAGAAGAGGCATCGGCCTCGTGGCTTCCGAAGGAACTCGGCTTTCACCATGAAGCGTCATATTACCTCTAACTCCCAGGGCAGAGTTTAAATGGTTTGAGTTATTTTTTCTGGTTAGCGTTTTTTTAGCGAGTTAGGTTTCTACGGGATGGGGACGCTAACCCCATGCCCAACCCTCCTCCTTTACCCGGGCTTGGGACCGGCAGTAACTCTGGAAGAGCTACAGACGGAGTTAGTAAAGCTAGTAGCGTGAATAAATGCGTAGGCAGTAAGGCTTGCCGAGCATACATGTTCATACACTCGCAACAGTAATAAGGATACAATTATATAGATAAATTTTTGTACGGATGACTCAGTTCGTTAAAATGACTTAACCGAATTAAATGTGAACAAGCACAATAGCACGTGAGTTGTTATAGGATCTGTAAACTCCCAGGGTAGAGTTTAAATGGTCTAGGTTATTCATCCTAGTTAGTTTTTTTATAGCAAGGGTGTTTTCTACTAGATGGGATTACTGACCCTATGCGTAACCGCCTCCCTTTACTCAGGCTTGAGACCGGCAACAACCCTAGAAGAGCTATAGACTCGACAAAACTGTAATAATAGGCAAAATAGTCAAGGGACAATATTCTACTCAAAGAAAAAGGAGAGGTCAATTCAAATTGCTCACAAACTATAAAATAATAGCTATACAAGAAATGCATCTAATTACCCTTTATCAGAATCAACGTTCCAAAAACAAACAGGAAAAATGCTTTAAGGTCAATAACAGAGAATAGAAGTAATCAGTTCATAAAGTCACAACTGAAGTACATCAAAGATAGGGGAATTATTAAGAAATTCAACGACATCAAGTGGTTGTTTGCGATTCGGAATTTGTAAGCAGTATGGTAGTAATAGTTGCAATCAAGACCATGAAAGGAAGCAAATACATGAAAATACAAATAACCATAGAAGAAACGATACATAAACATGAAAAACAACTTGATAACCATACATGTGTATAATTTATATAGGGCAACTGTGAACATAAGGCGATCTTGGTATATTTTTGCACAGAATTATCATATAGATTAGTTGTTGACTCATTTTAAATCAATAACAGTGTATTCGTCATATTTCATTTGTTGGGAACAATCTCATTTTGTAATCGTATGATCAAGTTATGATATAACGAGTGGGACTGTAAGGAGAAAAACCCAACAAACTATTTTTATATACAAAACTCCAGTTTTAAGTTGTGGACATATAACCTCATACTATTCATCAATAAGATTTAACGATTAGCATGCATTTGTAGACTTTATATCTTCACCTCGAATCACATAGCAGACATGCATTTGACAAGGTCACGGTTGTTCTCAACACTATTGGACAATGATCTACATAGTGTTTATTCTTACACCACAAACTCATTATATACCTGACTATTATATTTTCATGGGTTTCTTATTGAAAATACAGTTGATTTATTACTATCACCTTTTTAACAATACTTCTGAGAGAATATTCATTTTATTAAAACACTCTGCACCATGTCTATCATGCCTGCAAAACAAGCGTCCAGCTGTTCTGTCTGATAGTCGTAATTTCTGCAACAGAAAGCGAATTTGAGCGTTAGCTTCTTAGATTTTTTTACCTTGACATTGTAAATGACATCAGAGGCTTAATCTGAGATCCAATAACTATATTTTACTAGATATAAATAGAAACTATTCAGTAGATGAGATTATCGGTTTCGAATGTACGTGTAACATAATAGTAGATAGCTTAACAGTAACGTCTTTGTGTTTGGTTTTGAATAATGTGGACTTTAATATTAAAAAGGGACTTGTAATACTCAAGATAGTAAAAAACGTCCTGTCACTTGTGTCTATAAATTAGTGATTTCCTGTAGAGAATTTCATGTACAATGTTTCTACATAATGGACACGAATTTTTTCTTAGCACTTATATACTCATTACACGTTTATTATGGATCTGTGCCTGTTGAACATGTATTTTAACATGAATTATATAAAACAGTTTTTAATGTTTGCATATCTTAAAAAAGTCATATTATTTATTAATAACACCATAGTATAAATGATATGAATATAATCTAATGAACAAAAAATTAATTTAAATCCACTTGATATTGTTTGTTTGAATCTTCCTATTGATGTTTTGAACTGCAATTGATCAGTTTCTTATTGTCATATGTGCATATTGTACAGATTGCCTCGACATAGTCTTCATTCACAAGCATCATATGCAAAGACAGATAGTAACTAGTAGTAGTGTAGTAAACAAGGACAACAGTGGGGACAATCGAATGTAATTGACAACAAATTACAGAACTACTTATTAAAATCTAACAATCATATAGTGAATCGTTAATTTGCAAAATAAAAATTCATCATATCAAACTTGACTGTTTCTGTTGCAAACATCAATCGATTGTCTGTCCTTTCATTGTTCATAAGTTTCCATACAAATTCGATTGTGTTCCCGCTCTTTCTTTCTTGATCTTCCCCCATCTTTTGCTGACAGACATTACGTTCCTAACTCGCGTCACATACTACTTATGTCTACATAAGTAGCACATACCACAGTAGAATCCAGGATGTGCGTTTCATCCTATTTGGATAACGTGATAGCGTTTGAAGTGAACAATAATGAGTTCGAGCCTCAAAGTGAACATCAACTCTGTGATGCAAGTATATCCGGTTAACGCGAATTCCAAATAGGACGAAATGTATGTCCTTCATTCCACTACTAGCCACCATCCATCTTTGAATAAATTAATTTACCTAAACAGAATTCATCAAAATGACTAATTTATCAAAATCTACTTATATATAAAGCGAATTTACTAAATTGAATTGTTAATGTAATTTGTTACTATGTAAAAAGAAAAAAATTATTCATAATTAAAAAAAACATTGCGTAGGTGTTTCATGTTTTAAATACTTTAGGAATAATTTGATTGGTTAATTTATTTTAAATTGAATAGATTTATAGACAAACTTATATAAATCATTTTAATTGAATATAATCATAATAATTGTATAATATTTCATTATAAAATTTCTTAATATGTGATTTTATTATTACAAATGTTACGATTAACACAAAATCTCTGGTTATTATGGTTACTATGGATTTTATTTTATAATTATTACTGTAATGCAGAAAATCACAAAAAATCTTTTATGAAAAATGAATTTTTTCATAAATTAAATCATGATATATATATTGAATCATTCAATTCAATGAATCATTTATTTAACAAAAATGTATATACAAATTTAAAATTACCTAAAAATAAAACATCATCATGTACAAATGATATACTTAATATTATATTGGGTATATATGAAAAGAAAAGTTGGGCATTACAATGTTTGATTCTTATAATTTTTTTAATATTAACATTTTATTTTATTCTATAGGGTTAGATGCTACAACACATCCTCCATCAGGAATTCTAGGTGGTGCTGTACATTGGGTGGGAAGTTATGATGTATGCCTTAAATGTTTAGGATATCATTCAATCGGAAATGAAGAACCAAAATTTCATGGATCATATTGTACTATGGTATTTAATATGAATACTTCTATAGCAATTATTCCGGTAAAATTATTATCTTATTATTGGATTTGATTTGATTCATTTTATAGGAATTAAGAATGTCAATTGGATTATGTATGCCTGATACTTGTACTAGTGAAGAGGTTAGAAGTATTATTAATACAAGTAAGACTATATAGTGTTATATCTTTTATAATATTAGCTGCATATTACCTCTTACTTAGATTGAATGAAAAGGAAAGTTTTTGTCATCGATTTGTTGGTGATGTTGAAAAAGACACATGGTATGACATAGCTGTGTAAGTATTTCATATAATATGAATGTAAACCAAATTGAATTTTTTTTAAAAATTAAAATTGCCAAACATTAGACATTTGTCATGAATTCATAATTAATTAAGCTTTGGTATTATGCGAAGTAGTAACTAAAACTATTACTGATTTTATTTGAGAAACTTTTTATTGAATTTTAAGAATACCATTTGAAAGAAATGACTGTATGCTTATTTGAAATAGGTCTCTGTATGACAGTCAATTAACACAACAAGTATATACTAAGTACAGAAGCACAAAACAATTTTACGAGTTATAAGAATTGTAATGCTGTGTCCTATCTCACCTGTCGTATCCTCTATAATACTGTTTATATTTGGCAGTTAAGAATCACTATAATTCTCACAATGTAAAGTAAGAATATAAGATACTGGAGCAAATAAAAACATATTGACTCTCCAAAAATATTCCCAAAATATATCATCAAGACAAGTCATCATTAAACTTGAATACATTCATTTAAATGCTGATTTTATACACACTCGGTGATTTATTAATAACTATTACATATTTTAATAGTTGTGATCATGAGTCAATTGAAGCTAGACCACCATGGAAAACCTGGAAGCACTAGATGGCCGTCCACAAAACCCCTTCTGATATTAATTAACATATGCTCACCAGTGACGGTCTCCAAGAGGTATTTCCTGGAGTTATGTTGAGAACAGTGACCAGTGTATTTGAGTCCAACCAGATCTTTTAAGAGATAGTAATTAACTGAAGACAATGGTGGATGTGTAGCTGAATTTCGTGGATTAGTTGAAGTTAGACATTAACATCGCTGGATGCCGGCTCAGTGGTCTAATGGTTAAGCACTCGCGTGTGAGACTGATAGGTCCTGGATTCGAATCTCGGGGGGGGGGGGCGGGATCGTGGATGTACACTGCTGAGGAGTCTCACAGTAGAATAAAACAACCGTCCAGTGCTTCCAGGTGCTTCCATGGTGGTCTAGCTTCAATTGACTCATGATCTCAACTATGAAAACTACTACAATATCCATAAAACCCCTTCTGATACTATCATATATGTAAAAAACATAGATAAAGTTATTGCCAATGGCATATTAGAAGTTCAAATTAAATTAATACTACGAATATAATTATCACATGACACTAGAGTTCACATTTGCCATACTCCATACAAATTCATACTGACGAAGTTCATTCAATTGATTCCTTGGTAAATGTTTGTAAAATAAGAATAATAAACATTATAGAATAAAGTGAATTTATTTCATTTTTTGTCCTTTGAGTTGTTCACATACGGCTTTTGTGAATATTATAGTAAATTTAATAGTTGAGATCATGAGTCATTTGAAACTATTAAAATATTTTATCGTCAGTACCAAATATCCTTTGTGAATTTCACTGTCAATCAAAGTACAAAATTCTAAGCTCATCTTTTTTTCAGTTTTGTGAAAAATATTTTAAATCGTTCAATTTATCCATAGTTTTTGCATATAACAAAAATCAATTAGATCAATCTTAAATGCTTATAAAACAAATTTTCGGGTGTGAGTGAAAAAGTGTTGTGATCAATAAATTGTGTATTTTATTAAATTAGTATACATTCATTGACCTTGGAAGTAAAAGTGATGTGTCAATTGTGTTTTATGAGAGTGTTTATGTGTGGACATTACTTAGCACATTTATATACCTTTGGTATCGAATAAAGTTGTACCTTTCAAATTAATGTTGTTTAATGTCCAAAAATTCAAATATTTCGCTACACTAAATCATAAATAACGTCATGTACGACTGAGTTATATATATATATATATATATATATATATATATATATATATATATATATATATATATATATATATATAAGAATTTTCGTCTAAATTTGAACGAATAGTTTCACAATATTTGGGCGCCGAGTTAATGTGAGACATTAAAGAGAAAAAATGTATTTGTAAAATCTCAGAGAATGAATTTTAAGTAAATCCAACGTTTCGCCTGGCAATCTGGTCCAAGCTTTTTCAAGGAAAATTATAATCAAACAACAAAATTATCGAATATAAATAAGTAAATGGTTCTCTGGTTTACTGTATACTGAATAAAACATCCAATCAACGTGCACCCTGTTTGAAGTGGGTATTTACAAAATGTGTAAGAGACTTGTGTTGTGAAAAACGAAAAGTGTTAAGATAACAGATTGTGTGTTTACGTAAGTGATGTGTGAAGAAATTTCATTCAAATATATGTTGTCTTCGGTATGTGTATATTAAGAAAACATATCATTTTATATATGATATGAATCAAAATGTCACAGCATGCATTAAATGACGATAAATAAACAAGATAAGTAAACAAGATAACAGACTGAATTCAAAGAGGAATGTATTTGTAATTGAAAATTTGTGTTATTTCAGTGTTCCAGTCAATTGTTTAACATATTCAGATACAATAACTGATTTGAAACCGTTAAATGTATTATCTATTGATTAGTTAATAAGATATAGATAGATAGAATGTAATAAGGAGTTCAGGTTTACTCATTAATTATTACTTGCCATGGGACAGCTAACTGTATTCCATCTCTCCTATTAATACTGTTTGAATTAGCCCATATATGTAGGGCTTCGGCTGTTAGTCGTTCTTTGTAAGAGTTAAAGCCTTTTTGAATGATTCGTGCGCCATTAAAATCAACTGTATGACCCGATTCAATCGAATGTAATGCTATTGCTGATTTGTTCTCAAGTCTTTTCACATCATCTAAGGATTTAGGAATGTGCTTTAAGCACAGTTTGTGTTCCTTCACCCTCACATTCAATCGCCTTGATGTTTCACCTACATACGTTGCCTTACAATCATTACATTTGATTTCACAAACACAATTCTGTTGTTCATCCTTGAGTATTGGATCTTTGATTCGTACTAGTTTTGATCTCAGAGTATTGTTTGTTCGAAAGAATACTCTTATATTTTGAAGAGTTAGAATCCTTCTGATCTCTTTTGAAATACCTTTACGATATGGGATCACCACCGTGTTAATCCATTCTTTTTGCTTAACTCTTTTTTCAATAATATCATTCCGTTCTTCATTCTTAATTATTCCTTTAATAAAACCCTTCGGATAATTATTCATCATTAGAGTGGATACAATTAAATTCATTCCCATTTTTATATCATTTGGTTCAGTGACAAGTTTTTTGACTCTGGTTATCAGATTTTTGGCTATTGTCACCATGGTAGAGTGTGGATGTGCAGACTTAAAATCTAGAAATTTCCCTGAATATGTCGGCTTTCGGAAAATATTAATTTTTAAACAATCACTATCCTTCCTTTCAACCAAGCAGTCTAGAAAAGGTAATTTTCGTTCAGGAGATTCCAACTCTTTAGTGAACTTGATTTTGTCATAAATGCTGTTGACTCGTTGAAATAGTTCGTCTATAGCATCTCGTTTTATAATGATAAAAGTGTCATCTACGTATCTTAACCAAATTTTTGGTGGAATGGAGCACATTGAGATAGCACTTGTTTCCAGTGAATGCATGAATAAGTTAGCAACAATTGGAGAAACCGGTAATCCCATAGCTACACCTTCTGTTTGTCTGTACAAATCTCCTCGAAAACTGAAAACAGTTGAATGTAAGCACAAATCCAACACTCTAATAATTTCTGAGGGATCTAGAGGGCATCGTTGTTTAAGTTCAGTGTCAGAATCTAAGAGGTTAGACGACTGTTTGATAACATGTCTTAATATAATAAGAAATAATTACCTTAGTTTAACTCTGAATAATCTAATCAAAACGTTTATATATTTATGTTTTTTAAAGTGGAGGACTAGTAAGATAAATGATTTTTATTGTTACTGATATAAAGAATTTCGTTGTTGTCAGTAAAAATTACATTCTTCAGTGACATAGTGAACAGTTTTATTTAATTTTGATGAAGTTTCATTCACTGAGCTGCACGGTTTAATCAAGAAGTTTTGATTGTCTTTCTGTTATAACTTGTGAACGCCGATTAGAGAGCAGTGACTTATCGATCGGATCAATGACGCGTAAACCTCTACGAGCAGCCTAGAGTTCTGATTGGTCTCGCTTCCTGCCTAGCCCAGCCAGTTAAGTCCAGAACACCAATCCGAGCCTCTGTGATATGAATCATGTATTTTAAACATACTCGGTTTATCTACCATACAAGCAGACCACAACGTACTATAAATTAGAAAATAACTTTTGTACAAAATCCGGCTAAAAGTGGCTGTGAATGAGGGCGGTAGTGAATAATAAACAGGGAAAAATTCAAGAATGGAAAATCGTATAATAACAGTTCATAGGTTAAAATAAAGCTTATGACAAGAGAGACATGAATATGAATAGTTTAGTTAATTAAAAATTATACGATAAAATATACGTATAATTCTGGTCCATAAATGGATCCCAAAAATTACCACTCATCATTCTTATCGGAGCATAACACTTTCTGAATATTATTATCAGCACAAACTTCAGGTATTAGTGGGTCAATCGAACTTCTCTACATTCGACTGATAGCTCATTCTGTTGACCTTCAGTTTGACTACTTATTATTGACCTTTACCTTATCATTGTCTGCATATTTACTTTGACTGAATTCCCATTTGACCATAATTTTTCCAACTGGTTGGTGAGTGAAGCTGTTTGGAAAAGTCCTATGACATAAACCACCATATTAACTTTAACCAATCTTATCCAGATAAAAAAGCGAAATAACTAATGAAGAAAAGTTAAATAAAATCTACAAAAAATTGCTCCAACTGCGTGAAATACTGCATCAGGCCGAGTGACCCCCCCTCTTCATCTTGGTCTTCATCACACCAAATATCTGCAAAACTCCATGATTTATCTTCGCTTATATTAACACACAACTGAGCATACACTGGAATGTTCAATAGAAGAATCAAAGAATTTTTAGAAAATTGTCATTCAGCTTGGCAATCAAGAACCAGAATGAAATCAACCAACTTTACTGACAAGTTGGAAACATTTTGAACAAATATAGCAACAGGAATCAGGTCAAATGGCGATAAAGTCAAAGTAAAGATGCAGACAATGATGAGGTAAAGGTCAACAATAAGTACTCAAACTCAAAGTTAACAGAATGAGCTGTCACTCAAATGTCGAGAAGTTCGAATAACTCACTTGTACTTGAAGTTTGTGCCGATAATAGCATTCAGAAAGACAATCAAAGCTTCACGATTCAACTCCCCAGCTTGGAGAATAAAATTTCACTAAAAATTATCGCTCTGAGGTACGAATCTACATCATTTCAATTTAAACAACAACAAGCATTTTTATTTGGTGATGGGTTACAAAGAAGTATAGAACAACTGTTCAATATCTACTCGTACCTTGTTAATTCCATTTTGCAGTTATCAATTACTTTCAAAGGAAACAAATCACTGAAAAAAGTTATCTCATTAAATTAGAGAAAATTAAAAATCATTTGTTTCTTGACAGTCGTATTGATGAAATATTTTGACTTAAACCTAATTAAGTCAGTAATAAACTACTAAGAAAACAGTCTTATGCAGTTATATGGTTATAACATGAGTCATCTGATGGCATATTTTAAATTAAGAAGAGCATAATGATTACTAAGTAATAGTGTGGCTGTTTTAAAAGTATCATGAATATAGTTGTGAGATTATTGTGGAGATTCGATGAATTTGATGATTGTTTACGTCAAAGATTAACATCAAAGGAATATATATTTCATTCTATTTTTTCACTGACTAATATTGCGCACACATAATGCATTCAGGGATGAAACCCTGGTCAGTGATGTTTGGTAACGAACGAATTACACTTAGATTATTCAATGGTTTACATTTCATGCGTCAGTCGATTCACACATAGTAGCATGATAATCATTTAAAGTAATTGGTGTTTAACTTTCTTCCTGATGATTTAACTGAGTTGCACCGTTTGTCATTTCTTCTTGAAAGTACATTAATCCATCTTTAAGTTGGTCATATATAAGCAAACAGTTGATGTTCGGTTATGGGGTTTGTTGACAATTCACTATTTAATAATACTATTGACCTAGTATAATAAACAAACCGTTTGTTTGTAATAATTCCGAATACATTTTGACGAAACTTCCAGTTGATAATAATCATTTTAATGTATTCATTTCTATAAACGCTTAAGTATCTCTTACATTATTGTAGAGCACTCCACACCGTTACATCTGTAACTATATACACTTGAGATTTCTCTTTTAATATAATACTTGTAAGGATAAAGAATGTTCATATACTCAATGATGAAAAACATCTTGGTATCACTTCTATGGGAATTTCTATCAAACAATATTGCTTTTAGAATGAATATCGAACTTCTGTCGATGAAAAGTTTATTTAGAGATATTATATATATTACGCCTGTTACCACTCGTAGAGGAGCATAGGCTGCTCATCAACATTCTCCATCCAACTCTGTCTTAGGCAATCCTTTCCAGGTGTTTCCAGTTTCTATTCATCCTTCTGATATCTGTTTCTGATTTTCGGCTAAGTTTGTTCATTGGTCTTCCTCTTCTCTGTTTCCCTTCAGGATACCAATTTAGCGCTTGACTCGTAATTCATTCTGATGATTTTCGAGATGTATATCCGATTCACTTCTAGCATCTTTTACTAATTTCCTCTTCAGCTCAAAGCTGGTTCGTTCTCTTCCACAATAGATCGTTGCTGATGATAATATGAACACTTTAAAATACGATTGAAACTTATGCTAAACTCTTGGAAAATAGAGAATATTGAACCTCAAACTCTAGTTACGTAGATATGAGTTATAAACAAACTGTTATTCACTATGTAATTTAATTTGAGAACAGCAAATTAAACAATATATTCTATTTATCTAAAAACCGATTTTTCTCTTGTACAGATTAATGTGTTCAGCATTAACTATCCTTGTGATAATCGCCACAAGTATAGATATGTTTTTATACATTAAATGGTATCATATACAACATTTAAACAAGTATATTACTGGAATAAATCATATCTCTGAAAGAAACTCAATTGAAAATGTAAATCATATTGAAGAACAAACATATCGTTTAATAGAATCAGATGATATTATCCATAATGATCAAGAACTGGAAAATATGAGGAAAATTGATGATAAATACTTGACAACATTCAATGAATACAGAACAAGTAAGTCTAATTATTATTATTACAAAGTTATATAAAATGTAGATTGAAAGAAAACTTAAGTTAAATTGTATATATTACAAGATTAGTGATAAATCTATTCAATTAAGTAATTAAATTCGGTGTCAGATTTCAGTCAACAACTACTATTACTATTTGAAAAATGATCAGTAATATTTTTGATTGAGATCATGAGCCGATTGATGTTAGACCACCATTCGAAACCTGGAAGCATTGGATGGCTGTTTCGTCCTATTGTGGAACTCTTCAGCAGCGCGCATCCACGATCATGCTAGCGGGATTCGGACCCAGGACCTTCAGTCTTGCGCGAGAACGCTTAACCTACTGAACCATTGAGCCAGCATCCAATGGTGGTAATATCTAACCTCAATGGTGGTCTAACATCGATCGGTTCATGATCTCAATCAAAAACTTAACAATCTCCACAACCCTTAAACTGATGATTAGTAATGTGTTAGAAATTCGAAAACGGACTAGAATATAATGTGTAACTTAATGTCCGCCAGAATGTTTCAAATGAAGTCACTGAATTATTGAGTATGTTTACAGACTAATGATAGATTACTTATATGACTAAGAATGAGGATTTATAATATTTTGCTAACCTGATTAAATTATTTTACAACTGAAATATGGTTTATTGATGATATGTTTCCATGTCTGATAAAGTTCTAGATTTGTGATTATTAGAGATCTTAGATTATACGGGACGATCATGTTAGATAAATCATATAAGAACTCAAATGTAAAAAGAACGGACGGATATATTTAGAAGTATTAAAATAGTGTCACATTGAAAAGCAAGGAAAGTTGAGCGAACTATCGACAAATGCTTCTGTCATTTGTTAGTTACAATGAAATCAAAAAGAATATTATCATGTAATTCCAAGTTAACCCTATTCATTTATAGATTCTAGTTTCTGATTACAATTATCCTGTGGATCAATCCTGAAATTCCTCAGCTTTATATATGGCTTATGCTATTAAAGAATGAGTTTATGGACTGATTTAATTTATTTCAAGCTAACTAGACGCAAGATATCTCTGTAAATCCGTCATAAGTGGCTTGGCATATATATGATATGTTCCAACTGATTTAATTGATGATGATTCACTATCACATCAAGAGAATGATATTCTCAACCATCTCACCTGAGTAATCATAGGTGCAATGCTTTGAAGATAGTGGTTTTACGATATTAACAAGTCACTAAGATCTATTTTCATTAGTTGGGTTTTATAGGTGAAAGTAAATCAAAGTGAAGTGATGTGCAGAGTGCTCGCCATTTAGTAGGTGAACAGATACATTGTCTATTCAATAGATAACCTAAGCTAGAAAAGCTGAATGACTTCTGAATAAAGATCCCATGTCTTTCGATTTAAACAAATAATTATTTCATTCCCAATACACTGGCTTAATTTACGGTTATATGCTTGAAGGAAATAATTAGGAATCTCTGTAATATAAATTTCAATGCACATCAGATATATCTTAGAAACTGCTCGGCCCTACTGATTCAAACGAGATTTAGTTGTTGCCTACTAACAGTACATTATGAATTAGTATTAACCTTAATGCTGTACCTTCCAAAAATGTTAACTACTTATGTTGATCACTTCAGGCAAAACTTCATTTATATTTATAAATTCTAATAATGACAAATTGTTTAAACTTTCCCTTTGGAACTCTTACTATATAATTTTGTGTTTGCATCTGGATGACTACACATATATTTTATATCACTGACTTAAACTCATATAAAAAAGTGAATGCAGTACCGTCAGGGATAGGGATCTCAACTGAAATCTAAAGGCCCTAACTTTTAACGTATAATATGCCTGGGACTTCAGCTAAGAAGTCCTAGTTTATTACTTACTCTCTAATTAGATGTAAGAGAATTCATCAGTTCTTTGGTTGACTTTTCTTTAGCTGTATTCTTTTAACTCATAGTACCTCATATCATGTGCATCCAAAACCCTAATAAACTAACTGAGATTTGATGCTCAAAACACTATGTGTTGAGTGATCATTAAACAATAAATATTTCCAACAAACTTGAGTACTTTGAAACTCTATAGTTAGCTGGTTACCCTTCATATGTTTTGGTCTTCTATAAACATTCCTCGATAGAATTTCTTTAACTATTACAAGGAAAAGGTTATTAAATTTTTCCAATCATTATTACCCTTTTGATCATTATCTGACTGAAAATTGAACTACTTATCGTCTTACTTAGTTATTGTACTGTTCATTTCAACAATCACTCAGAAGATATCTGTTTCGAGGAATTTAAATATTCAATTTTAGATGGCAAATATTTGTGTTATACATTTTTACACTAATGGACCACATAGTTTTAGCTAACGTAATGCTTAGAATCCCCAGTATAAGTAATTTGACTTTATATTAAACTGTCATTAATATTAAGTGGTTCAAGTCTACTTGTTAGAATCGAGAACATAGATTTCACGTCAGTTGGTAATTATTGATATTACATATATGTAATCACGAAGAACTCCACTAGTAAGAATGATTGATTTTCATAATTTTAGTTCACTAACTAATATTAGTTAGACTACCAATCGAAACTTAGAAGTACTAGACTGCCGTTCCCTTCTCTTACGGGACTTTTCAACGGTTCTCATCCACAACCACGAATCCAGGAGCTAAACTTATGGCGTTCAATCACGCGCTCGAGCACTTAAACTTTAGACTACTGAAGAAGCACCTATCTTTAATAATATCAGTTCACTGTATTGCATAACCATCATCCATTTTGTAATTCACATCTGACATGGTTTTGCCCTACTGGACATGGTTTCCCACTAAAACTACAGGAGTTACATCTTGAAGCTAATAAGTAGTGACCTCCTGATTGTTACAAATATAGGGAGTGTTTGTGACTGGAAATATGAAAATTCTGTAATTTTCACCGATCCCCTGATACTGTAAATTGTTGGAATGTTGATCAATTTACGTTGAAATTCATTTTTATACTCTGTTATTAGTGTAAATTAATTGTAAAACCGACAATTGCAGCATGTCTACCTTAATTTATAGTATTATTTATTATGGATTTATGTAAACATAACTCTAACCATAGTTTATATGAAGTGATTTAACGACAGGTTAAGCATATTTGATATATTACTATGTTATTGTATCATATACTCATATTATAAAGTATTAAATGATATCATTTTCATTAAAATGATCTAAATACCGGATGTTCTTTGTGTCAATGTGAGTTAAGTTTTACTATTCACAATCTGATCGCTTTTGAACTAAGCAGTAAATTATTCAAATCATTTGATAACACTGTTGTAATGTTTGCATGGTTTTTATTAAACTAATTACAAAATTGTATTGTTTATTGATTGTTAAGTAACGTTACTCTAAATATTCATATGGTAAATGAAATACTTAACGATTTTGAAGGTAATTGTGATTGTAAACAATAGAACTGTTTGTTGTGTACTGAAGTCAGATAGATTAGACATTCTGAACGTTTAAAGTAGATCTTGGTCATTCATATCGTTATGAATTATATTCTTTCAGTTTACTTCAATCGTTTTATTGAATAAACACAATTACCCGTTAGTGCTTAGATCATTTTTAGCTGTATGTAACCTATAGTAACTCTATGTTATTAACACAGAAAGTTTGTGGAGATTATTCATTGTCAAGATGGTTTGTATCACGAACTGATTTTAGCTAGACAAATGATAAAAATAAAGGGGTTAAAGTCAGCCACTGAAGTAAGTGACAAATAAAACAGTTTTTATAAACGTCCTACTCATAAAATTATCGTGCATTTACTGATAACTTCTGAAAAAACTTCTAGCTGAAAGTCATGATCTGTGAATAGTAACAAATGAATGTAACACAATACCACGAATTGACTGGAATTGAAGTAGTGGACAAATGATTCTCAGCGTTATAGTGGTTACTCACTCTTGTGAGGTCCATTCTATAACAAAACATTAATCCAGCAACCTTTAGTTTTGAATATTTATCTGAGTCAAGTCAGTCGATACTGTATGATAATTAGGAGTAATTGAATTATAGTATGAACTAAGAATTCCAGGGATAACGCAATTGAATCAAGAAATACTACACAAGCACTAACGAATGTACTGTATTTTGAATTCGAAATCAAACATTCAACAAGTACAAAGGAGTCATTAGTTCATTCAAACACCACATACTGATAAATATTTGTTGTCTGTTAAATTAATTTTACTTTAGTTATTACTCTGTGCACAAAAGTTATAACAGTAAATCTGAAGAATGATACTTTAAATCGCACTTAGATAAAAAAAATTCTTTAAATTCATTATATCTGTTTGTAGTGTCTTCATTCGACTGAAATAGTAAGCCTGACTTAATACACCAAGAAGTATTAATTTAAACAAATCTAGTCGACCAAAGAAGTCGAAAGTGAATAGAACTGATAGATTGTGGCTTGTAGTGAGATACATAACTTGCAGTTTGTCCTATTTTGAACACATTAGTTGGATACATTTAAATCCCAAAATTATTGTTCACCAAATGAACCAAACCAAGTACCTTTTGCTTACAACTTCAAGGCGTTATCTACTAAGCTACTGACTCCGAATAGCTGCTAAGTTGTTCAACGTGTTTAATGTTTCTATCATTACTAGTAAGGGAAATTCAATCCTGAACATGAGATAAATCAAAAGCCGCTGTTAAATGAACTGTTATACAAGCAAGATCATTAGGTATTGTTTACTCCAATCAAGGTCATGAAGGGCATGCTTAAATGTTTGTCATTTAAATTCCACTCATAATCTATTTGTAATTACTTTTGAACAAAATAGAGTAGTTCAATAAAGACATCTCATTATCACTTATTCATTTCCTAAGCTGTGCAATCAAAGATGTATGAAATTTCAATAAAAGTATAGTATACAGAAGAGCTAATCAAAATCCAGAACATGACTTGAAGATTTTTGTCTGAATTTCAACCATCATTTATAACGAATAGCAGAAATACCTTTGTATACTTCTCAAAACTTTTGAGATAATGGCGAGAAAATATTTTTGCAACCATAGAAGTAATATGATAGTGCTAAACGTGTTGAATACCTAATTCTGTCTCTATATATTGTATAAAACAGGCAAATAGACATTGTCGCCAAATCATCACTATAAACCCTTAATTCTAAAACTAACCTATTCGTGGTGGCCCCAGGTGGTGGATGAAACAATTAGACAGAACCTCTTATATTTCCGAGCAAAGTTCATTCATTCATATGGCTACAGAATATTTTTATATTATAGTTGATATGAGATTGTGGTGAAAACTCTAACACTAAACCCTAAATTTCTAACTCCAAATAGAAACAATGTGGGAATTCCTAAAAATCTACTTGGATTATTTTAAGAGTTCAAGAATATGGACAATTCGTAGCCGTAAGAACGAGCTCATACGTCGTTGTTTTTTTTCTATTTACAGGTAACGTAACCCATAAAAGACACTAGAAAACCTAATAATTCAATGAAATCTATTTGAGATTTGTAATATTATTATTCTTCCCCATATAATAGCCATTCGTAAAATCTGTTTTCTGACGGACTAGGAACTAGCTGGAAATTAGTCACAGTTGTTTTAATCTCATCCTTAAACTGTAGTTTAACCAAAACTTTTAACAATGATAATCTGTAATAAGTTTGTTAATAATAATATTAAATCACTGTAAAAAGGAATAACATTGAATGAAGTACAAAGAAGTGGGATTCTTAATCACAAACTGCCATAACTGATTTTGATCCAGTTCATTCATTGTTTTAAGGTAATATGTTCAAATGTTCAATGGATATGTTATGATAAAACTAACAATAAATTTAAAGTGAAAAAAAAACTGAACAAGTTCAAGAATTTCTGTTGAATTCTAACAACTTTTACATTTTCAACAAGGTGACAAACTAAGTTTTCTAAGAAACATCAGGAATCAACAACATAGATATTGTTAAAAAACTAATCTGAGTCAATACGTCTTCAATATCATTAAACATGAATGTAATTATTTCATCACTACTGATTATTTTCTTTTAATCAAAATATCATCAACTTAGCTAATAGTTTTATGAAATCAATCAATCAGATACTAAGTATCATTCTTAAGTTTACAGTGTTCATCAGAATCTTTTAAGTCATAACATGTTTAATTATGCTATGAAATGGAACGAAGTATAATCTGAGGAGAAAATTATGATTCTTTCGAGCATAACACATACATATTACATTAGTTTAAAGACTTTGTCATGGAACCTATCTATGAAATATCCTTGAAATGATAAAATTTTTATCTTAATAATATATTTAGTAATTAAACTGATAACTCTAACTTCAAACAAACTTTCAACAACAATTTTGAGGTTACGGATGTTTTTGACCTAATTTGTTCAGCATTGCTAAGTGTAACGTATGATCTAATTTTATACAATAAGAAAGTCGTAAGATGTATGATCATTAAATTAATCAATGTTAATCAAATGCTTTATTTAACAAAATATTAAGCCAATTAAATGTTCAAGTTAATGAACAAGTAATTTAGAAATCAATAAAGGAAACCATATCATGTAAAGTTTACTGGTTTATTTGGTACAATGAAAAACATATATTTTTGTCGTATAATAAATAACTATGGTGATTTATTGATTCCTTCATGGAGTGTAGTATTAATAAAACTATCAGACACAATATTGAGCATGTGTGAATGAAACATTGGAATGTGCTTTTGTGTGTGTGTGTGTGTGTATGTGTAGCCGAAAAAATACACATGTTACAGTAATGTTTGACAACTGAAAACAAATTATAAATAATTATGTTTAATTGTGAAGATAATTTTCATTTTGGAATGACTTTATCTAAAGAGCTAATAAAAGTTAAGGAGCATTATGTGGTTGTAAAGCTTTATTTTCAAACTCTATAGAAGTAGATATTCAAGACTTCATTAGGAATTGAACTTCAAATTTCTCAGTAAAGGTTATACTTGTAAACAGTAGACTCAAAATTTATAGTTACAGTTTATAACGAAATTTAACGTAAAGTGGAGTTGATCTGTACAATAAATCAGGTAAACTACAATCATCTCACAATTGACAAGCTTTAGTATAAACTCTTGAGATCATGACAAATGAAGCACATCTAGACTGAAAATAAAACAGGAATCAAATATAACAAACCATGATTATTATATTAAGGCACTGTGATCATTAAGAAATATAAAGTTGCTAGAGTTTATTCTTGGTGTGTTCTTCTGTGAGCACTTTTAAGGTTTACCAAATGAGAACCAATAAAGCTTTTCAGTTAACCTTAGTTGTAAATAGTTTGTCAGATAAAGTAAAATATTATTGATAATAATAATAATTTGTAAATGACTTACTCAGTAACTATTTGTTATTGTAAACCAATTCTTCTTTGATATTTATTACCTGAAAGAAGTCTTTTTGTAAACAAAGGTAATCAATTAAAGATATTGACTTTTTCACTGGTTGAAATCATGAGTCCATTGAAGCTAGACCACCATGGAAAACCTGGAAGCACTGGACGGCCGTTTCGTCCTAGTATGGGACTCCTCAGCAGTGCGCATCCACGATCCCGCTCCTCGCGAGATTCGAACCCAGGACCTATCAGTCTCGCGCCAGGCGCTTAACCAACTAGACCACTGAGCCGGCCGGTATCCAACGGTGTTCATGTCTAACTTCAACCAATCCACGAAGTTGCGCCACCGTATACCATTGTCTTCAGTGAGCTGATATCTCACAACAGACCTGGTTGAACTCCACTGGATGCCGGCTCAGTGGTCTAGTTGGTTAAGCGCCTGGCGCGAGACTGATAGGTCCTGGGTTCGAATCTCGCGAGGAGCGGGATCGTGGATGCGCACTGCTGAGGAGTCCCATACTAGGACGAAACGGCCGTCCAGTGCTTCCAGGTTTTCCATGGTGGTCTAGCTTCAATGGATTCATGATTTCAACCAGTGAAATTTCTAAAATCTCCACACAATCCCTTCTGATAATATTGACTTTTTGTTTGTCAGAAATTCATTTAAGTGGTAGCTAAAGTTAATAGTTAATATAAAAAAGATTGAATGAACAATAAATTATTGAAGGATTGTAAATATATTTAATCATTCAACATGAATTAACTGTGTAGAAATTCAAGACTATGAAACCAACTAACTCCATGAAATAAACAGATATTGGTTTAAGGTCTACTTAAAATATTGAGCAGTTAATGTAAGCTAGTGACGATATAGTGGCTTACTCAATGTTCACAAAAAATCATGAAACATTGTAATGATTCAGAGACTTACTAATCATTTTGAATAAACATTGTATTACATCAGAAATTATCAAATGCTTGAAATGTGAAATATAAGATTCAAATCAACTTTTGTTGAGATACTGTATTGACTTAGAAAAGTGAACGTTTTAAAATCCCTCATATGAGGGTGCACATTTTTGTACAGAGACCGTTTTGAACAAAACAATCAACCAATGATTCTTAATCTACAATGATGTTTTAGTTCAATTCAGTTTAGAATGAAAATTCTTTTCAGTTTTATGTAAACATTTTCACAAAAAATCTCCTTATTAAATAATTTAAACTAATTACAAATGGATGAGTAAGAGAGATCTGGTTAAATAATAGTTACGTAACGAAATGGATGGAATATGGAGAAGCTTAGTATGATACACTTTCAATAGCTTTGTAAATATATTTTAAAAAACTTTGTGAAATTAACGCATTACCTATGTACAGTTATTTAGACTGCAAGTTCATTAGGGTATAATAAGTATTCAGAAGTGAAATGAACTCATACGTTTTGTTTTAATTACTCGAACTGAGCGTGAGTAAGTTTCAAATTTGGAGTACCAGATATAGGTAACTTAGTTGTGTATAAGAAATTGACTGTGAACCAAAATGAGACTAATATCGCTTATAAAACCAACATGGATCATTATGGAAGTAATTAATTATTGATCCATGCACATTAACAATAGTGGATAATTCAATGTTTTCTAAGGTTTAATTCTTTTCAAGTTAACTGATTATATTTATTCAGAAATGAGAACCAAATAAATCAAAAATCTGTTGATCAGGTTAATTAGCTTTATTTCTGTAGTCTGAATCTTAAGAGGACTTGTCCATGCTCTCTAAACCACTTAATTTTACTTTTTCGCCAAAAGTTTGCTGATGCATTACAATTTTTTTCAAATTCTCGTTAAAAAAACTAATTGACAAATCTATTAATTTAAGTGTGTACTGACGAGACTTGACAAAATGTCAGACTACACAGTGCTCTCGATTCGTGGTCATCGGACACTAAAGCAAACTTTGTAACATGTTACGCAAATAAACTAAGAAATATTGGCTTAAATCATATCATATCATAAAGTATCTGTTAAAACTAATCTGTAAAATGAGTAACCTCGAGAATTTTGTCAGTAAATATATCCATGTGATGAACAAGAACTTAGAAACATTGTGTATTTGCAAGATGTCTCTATTTTGTGAGCGACGATTCAAGAGATTGACATGCTCCAGAAATTAATCAGGATTGCGAAATAACATTTTTTGGTGTTAATTTTTGTTTATTATACTCTAGATTAACCATAGGTATGGTGATTGATCTTATCGCACCACTATTTGTGTAGTTGCAATCTCATCCTACTTTTCGTAATTAGAGTGTTGTCAGTTAACTATACCAAAGAACCAATAATTCCCTCATTGATTGGGGAAACGATCAGAAAAACTCAGTGAATAGCTATTTTTATTACATCCACTTGATAAAAGCTACTTGGCGAAAGAGAACTAGATCATCCAAAGTTATGCATCACAATCCATTACATTTTCGTAACTTTGTTCAAACTGAATTACTACACATAACGTACAATGTCAGATTCCTAGCTAGAAACCTCAATCATTCTATTCAAACCAAGTATATGATGTTTTTTCTCTCTATATTTCTTATGACAATATAAATTCATATAAAGAGACTATGGTTTTTCCACACTTTCCAATCTTGCTTCCAGGTTTTCAATAGTGGTCTAGCTGAGATCGACTCATGAATTCAACTTTCCTATTTGTTTTTTGATATTTTAATATTTCTGTAACCAGGATTTACTTATTTACAAACTATATTTAAAGCATTATAAAGTGATGTATGAATTGATATTCTAGACTGTGACCTTTTGAAATATTAAAACATTTATTAATTGTATCACATTATTTATATATTTTTATCATTACTACTATTCATATTACTAGTAGTATCATTGTTTTATTAAAATTTTCACATTTTCCCAACGAAAGTTCTTGTTGAATCTCACAAAAATACTGTAAAACATATTTATTACTCTTTGCAAAAAGAGTGAGCGGACACCACTTATATTCTTCGAATAGATCTGTAAATTGTCTTAAAAGTTTGGTATTTTTGATTAACTGTTAATTATTTTAAGTACAGTGTGATTGTTTTCAGTGAGTATTACTTACGCTTGTTACTCCCAATGGAGCATAGGTCGCCGATCAGCATTCTCCAACCCACTCTGTCCTGAGCCTTCCTTTCTATTTCTATCCAATTTTTGTCCATTCTTCCCGTAGAAAACTAACTCGCTAAAAAACACTAAACTTTCAAAGAGTATAGAAATATTCAATATAAAAAATAAATTTCTTTCCTTTACAAGGTATTTTGGAAAAACGTATTCTTACAAAAATCTTATGTGCTTATTCATTACCATTTAATACAATGAAATTATGTGCACAAAGAATAGAAAATGATAAATCTAATGGAACACATAATATTTCATTAGCATTTCTTGATGGTATTCGATGTATTTCAATGATTTGGATTATTGGAGCACATATATTACTGCATGGTTATAAGTTGACAAGTAAGTTAAATTTGTTTCAATACATTATTTGTTACTGTAAATATTTTAAGTTCGATTTTCAAGCAGTATAATGGTTTTGCTTTATAGGCAAAAATTATAAATTATACTGAAATTTTTTAAGTACAGTTGCTATCGTTACCTATGGCCATGTGGAGACTTCTCATGATCCCAACTTTATGACTAATCATGAAATATTTAGTTATTTAGACAAATAATCATTTTGAAAAGTGTTGATTGACACATTTAGATAAAAAAAATCAACTGAATTTGCTGCTAATTGCCTGATTAGTGTCAATATGTTAAATTTGTATGAGACTAGTCACAGCTCTAATAATTCAATGGTCATAAACCTTATGGTAACATTTAAGGATAAGGATTTTAAAATCATAGGAATATCAGTTCTGTCAAAAATAAGTATAGGTCATGCAAACAAGTGTTCCGATGCTAGCATGAAACCTAAGTTTAAAATTCCCTGTTAACTTCTTCAAGCTATTCATTACACATATCTATCTGCTTATGTCATTCCATTTGGTATGATAATACAATTGAAGTGAGCAAAGAAATGTTAATAAAAATTAGTTTCTTTTAAAAAAATGTTTACATGGTTCAGTGTTATTTGTTTTACAACAGACTCACAACATCTTTTCAGGCTTACACAGCCTTGATTTCATATGCCAAGTGCCTGTGTTTGAAAATATGAACTGTATTTTGCTAATTCAGTAAATTAGTGATATTATGGTCCGAGGGTTAAATTACAGCTTGAAAAACACTGAAAGCGAAATGGAATGCAATGTTTATGAATCTACTTCAACCAATAATGAGTAGTATGATATTTAGGCTAACAATTCTAATGATATCTATTTAAAGTACATTGATTAGTAAACTGTTATCTGTTAGTCGATTTTCAGTTCTACCAAATTTATATAATAAGACTTGTTCAGTCCTAAGGTATCCAAATAGATATTTTTATGTATTTATTTGTGATTCTACAATACTAATCTAGTTAACTCAAAAATAACATCTGATAAAGTTCAAATATAAATTTTGTCTTCGAAAGAAATTTTTAAGCAAAATGGTATCTCATTAGTGATGTTACTACAGGAAATGATTAAAAATAAATATATGAGCCAATAAATTATAGCTCAGCGGTTACATATGTATTATAGAATTATTGGGTTTGTGTTGCAATAGAGTATTCAACTTGGATTCATGGTTTCTGGATTCTCGATGATTTACTAGATGACACTAATTTGTGCTTAAAATTACTTACATAACTCACAAACATTAATTTGAATTCAATGAATTTGGAGAATTATAACTGTAAATTTTATAGTTATATATCACAGACGGACATTAGTTGGGTAATCGCATGAAACTTGGTAGCATTAAATAGGTGTTAAATAGGTGAGCAATGAGTATCGACGATCCTTTAAAATATAAGAGTTTGAACTTCTAACCATATGGCGAATTGGAACACGTTGATTTATATTTCAAGATTCGGTCAATTCCCAATATTGAATAAAGATCTTGGGCTCGATTCTTGGAGAGGCAGTGAATACTCACTGAAGAAGAGGTCCGAATAAAAACAGAATAGCCAACTAGTGTTTCTGGATTTTCAATGGTCGGTTAGCTAAGTTTGTTTCATTATGGAAAATTCTAATATTTAAGATCTCCATAACTAATAAAACAATAACTGGAAATGTTAAAGTCCGCTTGAAATTGTATTTTCTTTTCAAAAAAACATTACTTTAGATAATTTATTGATATTAGCTGGTGAATTTCGACGTATTTGGCTATTCGGAATGTATTTCAATGGACATTTAGGTCCAGATATCTTCTTTTTTATGTCGTGAGTACATTTTAATCTGTGTTTGTTTTTAACATTTCCTTAAATAGACATTTGTAAGTTTTCAATTCAATAATACAAGTAAAGTAGATCCTGTCAATTAGAGGTGCCTGCATCCTAGTATAAATATTCACATTGGAACTTGAATCTAGTATCTATCGCTTCAAACACTCAATATGTTTACCACTATAAGCTGTCAGCTTTAGATATTTATTAATTTTTTCACTGGATTCAGTGTTAATACCACTATTAATGTGGGTTTAAGATATCCCGTTGTTGATATTTGGATCCGTCTTTGTTGGGATATGTCCAATCCATCTATTTTAAGTAAATTGTAACATAATGTCTTTATCGAGGCAATCCAAAAAACGTCCACGTATACCAACAACACCAACTTATTGAAATTCAGTTTGAAACATACAAGTCAACTTTAATCAAATCATTCTAAAGTGCTTAGAATTCATTTCTGACCATATTACTTTTTGAGAATAGCAAGGAATCATAAAGTACATAGAAATATAACTGATTAAAAGTATATAATTTCTATTAATTATTTGATTTTGAACAACATTGAATGTAAATCAGCTATTAAACCATTAACAGTTATCAATCAAAGTAATTAATTAATCTGATGAGTAGATATTATCTGTAATAAACAAGCGGGATCATCTGAAGAACTACTGAATTAACCAAAAAGTACTATACCCATACTTCATCCTAATCTACAACTCGTTTATACTGTTTTATTCATAAACTACCTAATTATTCATAATTTTTGGAACTATTAATTATAGTGATTTTCTGATTTCTATTTTAGGGGTTTATTAATGTGTTATTTATGTATGGGACGAATCACAAATTTAATTGGTATAAAAAACCATATGAAATTTTGGTTAATATTCATCGTACATCGCTTTATCAGGTAGAATAGTTAATTTCTTAAACTAGTTCTAAATAGTCATAGAGACAGTAGTAAAATTTAAAATGTACTGCAAAGTTATTTATACATTCATTAGATGATAAACATTTAAAAATAAAAACATGATTATGAGTAATGAAAAAAAATCTAAAGAAACAATTTACAAAGATCCATAATTTTAGAACATGTGAGTGATGAATATAAGAACTTCCGTATAAATTTGATCGAGTTAATGATCGAATATATTCGATTATTTTGATGTCGGATTATAACTCCTTAAAAAAGTTTCAACTAGATTACAAAGCGAAACGTTGGATTTACTTCAAATTCATTCGTTGAGATTTTATAAACACATTCTTCCTCCTTTATGTATGTCATGACTTTGTCCGTGACAATTATCACGTAACAAGATCCTCAATCAAAACAACAACTTATACGACCTTGACACTATGTCGAATCAATGATGCGTTAACCAACACGACCAACCTAGAGTCTACTCTGAGCCCTTATAGGTTCTTATCACCTAGCCCTGCCCGTTAAATCCAGAACATAATCTCAGCTTCCACTATATGAATCATGTATAATAGTAGTCGATATGTCAAATGGAAGTTTATAAAAAGAGAAATATATATATATATATATATATATATATATATATATATATATATATATATATATATATAATCTAGTTACTTCATAGTTATACAATAAGAATGTCTGTATAATAGCAGTTCATAAATAATTCCTAGTAGTTACCATTCATATATTCTTCGTTCGGATATAACAACGTGAACATGTAATTAATTGATCATGGGTTGACAAATAATCACATACTAAAATCGATACTTTCATTTGAATCAAAATGATGTATCACTTAGTTTTGAAATGAAAACTCATTAATTTAATTATAAACTGAAAAACTTCATTTTTTCTAAGAGACAGAGAAGAAGTACCTATCAGTAATAATTATGAAAATTTCATTCACATGTTTTGTAATTATTTATCAGTTAACTAATAATTTCTTTTTATTTCTTTGTATAGAAATGATAGCGTTTTGGTTCTCTAATATGATTGAAAAAAACATTGGGTATAGCTCAGGGGGCCACACCCGTAGCCTTTGACCTGAAGGTCTGATCCACAAGGCAGTGGAGCAATGTCAGGAGATGCAGTCCCATGGTAGCCGGTGACCAGCGATTGGTTCACACTCCATTTGTTCCTTCAGGATCCTGGAGCCCATGTACACCATTGGTTTGGAATCAGGGTTTTCCAACTCCCCTAGGTGAACTCTCCATGTCCAACAAGCCGGCTAAAGCGCCGGACATTCGCTTTTCGTCCTCTCAATTTCGTAAACAACACCCCCGCCACGAGAGGGCAGTGAGTAGGAATTCCCTGTCAGTGGCTATATACGCGCGGCCATGTGAGTGCATTTCGGGAGGGAGAGCGGATTCTCCTCACACTTGGCCGTACCAGGGTATTCGGGAGCTCACTACAGACCTGGTTGAACTTTACAGGTAACTGCTTCTCACTAGAATACCAGGAAATGCCTTTTGAAGCCAGTCAATAGTGAGCAGCTGATGATTATTATCAGAAGGAGGTTTTATGGAGATTTTAGTAATTTAATGGTTCAACTCATGAGTCAATTAAAGCTAAATCACCATGGGAAACCTGGAAGCACTGAAAGGCCGTTTTGTCAAGATCTTAGCAAAGTAATGATATTATCACAAAAGTATTATCTGGTATTGAAGAGTTAATATATGTTCTAAATTAACTAATTTTCTTTATCAGTTAATCAATCATAAATACAGGGAAAAAGAAATCAAAACGATCATTCGTTTACTATCAATTTAATGAAATACATCATACTAAATACTCGATATTCACTTGATTAGATAAAATTGTCCAATTACATCACCTTATTAAAAATGTTTTAAATAATGTGTACATTCTTCTTCTAACTAAAATTACTCACGAGCTCTCTTTTAGAAATGGCAATATGCTTATTAGTCGATAGGAAAACCCTGCTTAACATAACTTTCACATTACTCAAAACTCATCAACTATATCAAGATAACTGATACTCCATTGCAAATTCAATCCCATGTTACCGAGTTTTACTGTCATAGACATCACCCGGTGAGCTATCTGAGCGCTGAGTGAGATCCTGTAGAAATACAATGTATTTACAGCTAATTAATGTCAACTCAAGAAGGACTTGAGATACATGATATTGGTCACTAATCGGTGATCAATCAATCGAAAATTGTTGGACGTATTATAAACATTGGAATTAGAAGTTTTTTTTCGAAAAATTTTATGAGAGCTATCTTTGGGGCATCAATATTTTAAACTCAATTGAACTATTACGTCCTTATTTCATTCACGTGATTTTATTGATTAATTTCGAATAAACGTACATGAATTTGAAATGATAAAGAAAATTTATAACTGAAATAGATCCTTTCAATATTATCAGTTTTTTCAGCTGGATAATAGATGGAGTTAATAATCTACTCCAAAACGACAATGGAAACTATTCAATACAATTATCTAACTGATTTTACTCAATAAAATCAACATATGTAGTTATTTTGATACATCAATCGGTTCATGATCTGAATTAAAAACTTAATAATCTCTACAATCTCTATACTGATAATTACCATGTACTCATCAGTGACTAGCTTCGTGAGAGAATTCTTGGAGTTCTAATGAGAAGCCGTGACCAGCAGAGCTAATCCATGTCGAGTAGAAACACGTGTCTACCTCAGTACAATGGAAGATGTTCACGCAATTTCGTGGATTGGTTGAGGCTAGACATTAACACTCTTGGATGCCAGCTCAGTGGCCCAGTAGGTTAAGCGTTTACGCTCGAGAATGAAGACCCTGGGTTCGAGACCCGCTAAGCGGGATCGTGGATGCGCACTGCTGAGGAGCTCCAGTGCTTCTAGATTTTTCATAGTGGTCTAGCTTCGATTGATTCATGATCTCAATACAAAAAGATTAAGTTTAATTTGACTAATGATAAGTATATTTTTAGTAATATTAGAGATTTAATGATACATTTTACTTACCTACAAATTATATCTTTGTCATTTTATTATTCAATTTAGACTAACTCCAGCTTACTTTGTTACAGTTATCTTCTTTACGGGTTTATTAATTCATATATACGATGGACCATTTTTTCCTCAAGATATACATTCACCAGTAATAGAGAATTGTCGAAAACATTGGTATTTATTTTATTTAACTAATGTAATCGATTTTCGGAATAGTGTAAGTCACCAACATTTATATATATATATATATATATATATATATATATATATATATATAATTTTATTCTATTTAAACAATCGGCTTGGTGATAAAGACCAGACAATGCGGTTTTGATTTAGATTTATTGATTAGTTAGTGTATACAACTCACTTCTACAAGAGATTATTCGGTTAACTCAATATCTCTGATTGTAACAATGTCTGATACAGGTTCAATGTCTTAAAAAGATTATTAGTTCCTTAAAGATTGCTAAAATATGAGGATTAGAAAGAAATATAATTCTAGAGTATCCTGTCGGTTGTGTCCAACCGACTAACAGAGAAAAGTCGAAGAGAAAGCCAGTCGAACTTAATATTTATGTAGCTTACATCATTGATCAACTTTAGTAAAAAAAACAACCATTGAAGGTCAAGGAAAAATAGAGAGGTTTTTTGTTACTGTATGGTACTCCTCAGAAGTGTTAACTTTTCACTCTTCAAAACATTGAAGCTAGAATCTTCAGGTTTGGTAGTTTCACTTTAATACCAATAGTTCGCGTTTCAGATTGTAATAAATGTAAGTGCAGCACTATTAATAAGCGATTGTCTCACACCCAAAATGGTTGAACTCCGCTGGACTTGACTTCTATCTAGAACTGTGGTAGCTACATCCCGAAAGTATATCTATGTAATGAAACATATGTATATGTACACGATTATTGACTACATACCAAACAATATGACTAGTAAATATCATCATTTTCATTATATTTGTGTGTGAGCTGTGATACCGCTCGGGAGCCCAGACCGAAGCAAGGAGTTTTCTTGGGGGGCCACACCCCGAGCCTTTGACCTAAAGGTCTGATCCACAAGGCAGTGGAGCAGTGTCAGGAAATGCAGTCCCATGGTAGCCGGTGACCGACGATTGGTTCATACGCCATTTGTTCCCTCAGGATACTGGAGCCCCTGTGCACCATTGGTTCGGTGGCTTGGACATGTTCTACGAATGTCATCCCAGAGAATTTCAAGTTGTGCATTATTTGCTGACTCTAGGACTGGTTGAAATAAGTGGAGAGGTGGTCACCTTACGACACGGTGTCGGTGTATGAAAGAATGCCGCGAAGGGCTGGCTTCTGTTGGTCCTTCACGACTCCCTGGCTGGGGTCCGAGAGATGGTGCAACACAGTGGCTAGAGACGTTATGAGATATGGCTCAGAATAGAAGCCAGTGGCGATCCTACTGTAACCTTCTTTCACTTTCTTCATAAAAAGTGGTTGTATCTTCCTTAACTGAAGGAATTCTTTCTGATTGTACCTTTCCGTTTGCTCCATTATTTTATTCTTATTACATTTCCTTACACTAATCTGGTCGTTATTGTTCCTCTTCTTCTATTTTTCTTTTGCGCTCCTTAACTTCTTTTTTTTTCTCCCCATTCTCATTATTTTGTGTGGCGCATATATATTTGGTGTACCTTTGTACCAATATTTATGTGTTCAAATAAATAAATAAATATGACCAGTAAATACGGAATATATTTTATCTATGAGTATTACAGAGACAAGAAATTTTTATTCTTCGTCACATCCATCTAAATAATTTATTATTGATCAAAACTTTATCATAATACATAGATCTCCTCAGTTGCTTATGAATTCCATTTTGTTTTTAGTGTTTACAATGGTCTTGGTATATTGCAAATGATATACAATTCACTTTAATTTTGGCTCCAATTTTTATAACTTTACTTATGTGGTAAGTTGAATGAATGATTTCAAATAGAAAACAAAATAATTATTATTCATATAGGGTTGTAAAGATTGTTGAGTTTTGAATTAAGGTTATGAACTGATCAATATTAGACTAGACCTTTATTAAAAACCTGGAAGCACTCAATGTTTGTTTCATCCTATTGTTATTTGAAAACATTTTCCCTCCAAAACGTTTCTATGATTGATTAACTGGAATAACATATGAAATTACTTTTCGTAAATGAAAACATAATCTAATCAAGAAAGATATTCTTTTATTTGTGTATTATTAGTGATTTGATTAATTCTATGGTATTGTTAACGTATACTGGACTAGTTGAAGCCTAGTCATATGAATAACTTCTATTCACCGTTGTCTTAGTAAATAAAAAGGAGGAAAACACTATTTTTCTTAAGAAAATCTGATAAGAGTTAAACATAATTGTCAATACACTGATTTGACATTCAAGACGAACCGATGGGAAATAACATGAACAATAGTATCATCAGTTATACAGTAACAACTTACCTAGTAATTGATGTTAAGTTTTCAGAATAATAGTGAGTAACAATGAATGAATGAATTAAAATCTTATGAACGTCTAGTAATAAGGAATAAAAAATTTATAACTTTCTAATTTCATTCTAAACTGGAAACCTTGTCTGTAGGAAGAAATAGTAAATTTTGAGTCATTTATACCATATATGGCTTTGTTTTCTATTGAAATATAGTAGATGAAATATTCAAGCCAATAGTAGAATAGAACAAAATTAAAATTCAACTGAAATTAAACGTATCCCGTAAGATATTAAATGATCTATGTATTTTCGGTAAATGATGAGATCAAACAATCCGAAAGCTGAGTGTATTTGATAAATGCATAAAAACACTGAGATATCTGGTAGAATGTAAAAAAATTCATCTGTAGGGGCTGGTACTAAATCAAGTTCACATAAGTTATTCTAGCTTAAGGACAAAGCAATTTTATTCATTTCTCTCAAGCCACATTTTTACCCAGTCACGGTTTTTTGTATGATCTCGTATGTGTGCTAATTACTTACGTTACTCATTATGTATCTGTAACTTGTTTAACTATAAATATCGATTCACTCTTGGTTAAATCGACTTGGCTAACACGCGTTCTCTGATCTGTTTCGCTTTGCTCTCTACATTCCCTCACATTCGTTTCCCTATGTGTTTGTTTTCTTCATGCTTACGGATTTTTATCAATTATTAACAAAAGACTGGTGTTCTGTCTTTTGAATAATCTCTAGTAAACTCACAATACTACTAGATTTGGCCTTCGTAAATACTCGATTAACGGGAGTCTGTTATAGGGGAATTAACCTCTTCACATTTTTGTCGCTTTGGATTTTGTAATATATCAGAATCATAATTTTTTATTCTTCATTCTTCATTACAAGATCAAAATTTTACGTCTTCAGGATCTCGAAGTGATTCTTTTGAAAGATCCTTTACAAATAGATATTTTTACAGCAACTAATATTATTTTGAGAATACAGAAACAAATGACTTCACATATGGTTTTTATTTAATATGCACATTTCAGAAATTCTGTTTTCAAAAATCATAGTGTTGCCCAAAATATTGTATTGCTCTCAACATTTCACAAAGAAACATCCATTCTCTTGACAGATGCATATATCTTGATCGGTAATAATTACCAATGAATACCTTTAGGGTGAAATCAAGAAGTTTTAGAAAGAATACTTGTTAACTAACATTTAGGAATGTTAAGTATGGAAGATTACAGTGTTGATATTGATTAGTCCTAACTGATTATAAATGGTTATGTCGACTATTTAAATTTGACTTGCCATCTAATTATGGGACCATTTTATTATTATCTAACGAAGTTGAGGTGGCTAGGTACTTATAAGTAATATCACGTTATGATGACAACGTTCCCTATTACTTCCAACATTTTAAGGGTTTATTAGTTAGATTTCTCTATAATAGAAACAACAATTTAGTTCAATATCGAACTTTACCATATCAGTGACAAAAAATATTCAAGAGATTATATGCTAATTAGATAGCTTCACAATGGAAACATTATAAAGTTCATGTTTCTAAAAAATATTGCTATGACAATACTATTGATTGATAAAATACTAAATTGAACTGAGGTGACAAAACGTATGATTTACTCATTTACTCATCAAATTCTAGCTGAACAGATGACAGAAGGCGGAACCCCTGAATGACTGACTAACTGACTGGAAATACTTTAGAGAATAGATAATGTCACTTATGCGCAAATAATAAACCTATATATATATATGATTGTATTGCATTAAACTCTAATGTTCTGGTGCAGGATTCCTTAGTAAAACAGATTATGTGTTAATAAGATTGATAGACATGATATTCAAAGACAAATTATATACTATTTATTTATTTATTTGAACACATAAATATTGGTACAAAGGTACACCAAATATATATGCGCCACACAAAATAATGAGAATGGGGAGAAAAAAAAAGAAGTTAAGGAGCGCAAAAGAAAAATAGAAGAAGAGGAACAATAACGACCAGATTAGTGTAAGGAAATGTAATAAGAATAAAATAATGGAGCAAACGGAAAGGTACAATCAGAAAGAATTCCTTCAGTTAAGGAAGATACAACCACTTTTTATGAAGAAAGTGAAAGAAGGTTACAGTAGGATCGCCACTGGCTTCTATTCTGAGCCATATCTCATAACGTCTCTAGCCACTGTGTTGCACCATCTCTCGGACCCCAGCCAGGGAGTCGTGAAGGACCAACAGAAGCCAGCCCTTCGCGGCATTCTTTCATACACCGACACCGTGTCGTAAGGTGACCACCTCTCCACTTATTTCAACCAGTCCTAGAGTCAGCAAATAATGCACAACTTGAAATTCTCTGGGTTGACATTCGTAGAACATGTCCAAGCCACCGAAGTCGGTGTTTCAAGATGTGACACCAATGGAATTATCGTCTCTGTACCCGAACACACGATGCAGAACATCTGCATTACTAACATGGTATTGTCACTGGATGTCAGCAATCCTTCGGAGACAGCGATGATCGAACACAGAGAGTCGTCTAACATCCTCAACTCGGAGAGGCCAGGTTTCACAAGCATAGAGCAAAACTGTTCTCACCGACGCGCAGGATTCCTGAGTAAAATAGATTGGGTGTTAATAAGATTGATAGACATGATATTCAAAGACAAATTATATACTACTGTAAATCAGTAATGACCAAACGATTCTTCCAGAAATATGATATACAACAGCTTCACTACAATTCATGCAAATGGAGGACGTAACAACAGAGGAACACAAACTTAAGTTCATTCACAAAATAAGTTGTACAAACTGATAAAATGACTGCATTGGACAAAATGGAAGTTATACACTTCAATGTATACATAAATTAACATTTTAGTTAGTGTTTAACGAGTAGACAATATCAGCATAGTTCTGATTTACCAATTAGTATGGAAAATGTTAATTAATCACTCAGTCGAATGTCACACGAATAAAACTTTCAACGGGAATTCGAAAATAAACGAAGATGACTAAAGCAACGGCATAAAAATGTACAAATTTGACACTTACAAAATGATAGATTTCTCACTTCTGAATAAATTAGGCGCTTATGATGTTATTCAAAAAAGATCACCCAGTTTAGAGATACAACCACACTAAAGACATCTGCACAACCTGCCTATCTCCAATGATTTTGTCCAATAATCTAAGCTACTTGAACAAACACCAATGATTCATTTTTGATAGATACTATATCAAAGTGAATAAAATATATCCTGAAATTACCAAAAATTGACGAGATAATAAAACAAAACACTTAGGTACACATAATTCTAAACTATAGTCTTAGATATTAACTAATAGAACCTGATACAGAACGTTTACTATCAGCATAATCAATGTAGTATAGCTTGACATAATTAAATCAATAATATTAAAAATCATCGACTCTTTGAAAAGAAATTACTTAAAAAGAAGGCTATTATCTAGATTGTACAATCTATTTACAGAATCAACAGAAAATATGGGCTAGATTACATGTATTCATTTGGTATTGTTTTACTTGTATCTTCCCATTGAAGTTTAAGACTGCAGTTGATCAGTCGGTTATTGGTTTATATGCATATTGTGCGTATGCCTTGATATTGCCTTAATAAACAAGCTTTTACAAGCAAAGATGGATAGGGGCTAGCAGTGGAATCTAGGAAGCGCGTTTCGTCCTATTTGGAACTCTTCAGCTGAATGTCCCAGAGTGAACATCAACTCTGAGATGCAGGTACATCCAGATAAAGTCCCAAATAGGACGAAACGCGCGTGCTGGATTCCACTGCTAGTCACTATACATCTTTGCTTATAAATTACACGTGGTTTCCATTGAGAAAGCATCAAACTAGCTGATGAATTGATAATTATAAATGAATGTTAAAGAATATCTTAAAAATTTTATCATACAGCTAATAATTTAAACTGTCAACATTTTATTTTACAACAAATATTATACAAATGATTGGCAAGATTATAACATATGGACGAACCAATCAAATTTAGGATGACAAGTCTTGGATGTTAAATTGAAATTCATTCATCCATAGCATTTTAAAATTATAGTTTATATAATGAGAATCCAACTGTAAATCACTATTTTAATTCCTTAAACGAATTCATATTTCTAGTAAGTAAGTAGACAGTCTGAAAGTAACTTAAGGATTACTCGAAGGTTGTCCATAAAATATAGTCTCATTAAATGCTTATGGAATTTTTGAAAATGTCAATACTTAATTTGTATAGTAAATTAATCACAAAATATAAACTCAAATAGATTTATTATTATTTTTATAGGAAACGAATAACTGGAATTCTATTCGCTTTTTCACTGATTCTATTATCTTCATTAATCACTTATTTTACTGCCTATATTCATTCATTTGAAATTATGGAGTAAGTTTCTATTGTTTATCCTATAAACAGTTAAACTATTATGTAAACGTTAAGTAGGATTCCTTTATTTGCTCAGCACATAAATATTGGTGCAAATGAACATCAGAGTAAATATTTAACACACAGTAAGGAAATGAGGTCATGAAGAGATAAAGGAAGAATGGTGAGTATGATTTTTAAAAAAAGGCAATTAATCAACAAAAATAAGTAGACGAGTTTAGTTTTTGATGGAGTTTTGTTCTCTAGGCCGGATGGTTCTTCAAAATGACATCATCGGCACAAACTTCAGGTAGACTTTAACTGATGAACAATGAAAGCTCTACGACCAAATCATCCAACTCAGAGAACCAAACTCGATCAAAATCATTCACCTGAGCTAGAAACTTTCTCCACCATCTCAAAATCCTATGGAAGAGATTAGTAAATAATAGGAGAAATAATTCAGTCAGGAAATATATAACCGGAAGAGTTTCTACGGTTAAGGAAGGCCTTCAAATTTTAATGAAGAATGTATTTTATTTAATTATTTATTTATTTGAACACATAACTATTGGTACAAGGGGGCACCGAATACACATGCGTCACACAACTCACTTGATTTCTGTGTGGGCTATGGTACTGCCCGGGTGCCAAAACCGAAGCAGGTGGTTTCCTTAGGGAGCCTCACCTCAAGACTTCGACCTAAATGTCTGATTCACAAGGCAGTGGAGCAATGTCAGGAGATGCAGTCCCACGGCAGCCGGTGACCTACGATTGGCTCATACGTCATTTGTTCCTTCAAGATCCTGGAGTTCATGTACACCATTGGTTTGGAATCAGGGTTTTCCAACTCCCTTAGATGGACCCTCCTTATCCACCAACCCGATTAGAGCGACGGACATTCGCTTTTTGTTCCCTCAGTTTCGTAAACAACACCCCCGTCAAAGTAATGTAATGCGTAGGACTTCGCTGGCAGTGCTTGTATGCACATGGCCAAGTAAGAGCATTCTGATAGCGAGAGCGAACTTTCCCCACACTCGGTTTTACCAGGGTATTTGAGGGCCATGAAGAATGTAAAAGAAAATTACAGCGACACCGCCACTGCCTTCTATTCTGAACCACGTTTGATAATAACGTAAGCCACTGAGTTGCATAGTATCTACTACCCCAAAACAGAGTCAACACGGACCAATAGATTCCAGTCACAGTATTGTGTCAAAAAAAGACTACACCTCTGCTTTTACCAACCACTTACAGTCTCGGCAAATAATCAAACATGTGGAATTCATCGGGACAATGTTCGCCACACATGTCCAACCAACCGAAGCCAGTGTTCCAAAATGGTTACACCAATTGAATTATCACCACTGTTCCTGAGTGCACATCGTCGAACACAGCATTGATAACATGGTGTTGACACTGAGTATCACCAATTCTTCGAACTTCTCGACTACTTTTAACTGTCCATTACTGACAGTACGTTCAAGTACATGCTCCTGATAGCCTTATAAAAGCACTTTGCACCCAGAAGGTGCAAAGCATATACATTACACTTTTGGACACCGATTTTCAAGTGATCAAGTGGGATTTGGATAGCTTGAGTATCAGCACACAGTAAGACAATATCATTCACATACTGAAGGTCGATAAGTGTTTTTCTAAGTAACAGATCCTCACCACTATTACCTACTTCCATCACAGCTATTTCTAGAATGTCATTGATGGATCGGTTGAAGAGGAATACTGAGATTGGGAAACCCTCCCTTTCTTCATTGCTTTATTGGAACAATCAGAACAGTTGGTTGTATGCCCTTTACCTAAAACGTTGTTATAGAGAATCTCTAAGATGTCAAACTTCTCAGTCACACTAACAGACAATCCCATAGAAGTCTTTTCCAGAGAATCAAAGGTGGTCCTGATATTAAGAAACACGAAGACTGTTAGTCTGCAATACGTCTTCTAAGAAAAATTGCTTGATAGTGAACCAGAGTGTTTCGGTTTGAATAAATCAAAAATTATCTACACTCTTAAACTAGTCAATAAGAAAGGAGAACAGAAGATGGCTCTACACTGTTTAGTTATTTCCGTGTTACAAGTAGGCACATCAAGCACATCCATGTATTGAAGAAATAATATGGTACGAAACACTAATTACTCAATGACCTTATTCGAGAAGTCAAAGTCAAGCACTTTGAACACTACACAACTACAATTTTAATACACGGTTATTGTCGTAATACTACAACAGGAAAAATGGAATTTGCGAATCAATAAATTATGCTTTGTTCAATAGTTAAAACAAGGTGATGATCACTCACTAACAGTAAACAGGAATAGAAGAGGTAAGACAATCAGGGGTTTTGTCAGAGTCTGTACGTGATGTATTACTTTACAATGTTACACACACTCTACCACAGACAGATAACACACGTACATTGTTCCAAAATCTGTCGAACATACCATTCTTACTAGGCTGATCAATTAACACCCCTAGTTTCATCAATAACACTCGCTACTTAGACAAATATCTCAGTTGAACACTAATTATCACGAAAATCACCATCAGAGGAATTCGCAAGTGTTTTTATACTAGATAGCTGCAAATACTGATGTAGTGAAGAAGATACACGAAACTCAGTCTATTGTTCAGTAGCTACACATAAGTAGCAGGAAAAGTTAAATTATGAGTCCATTACAATTCATTAATATACAGTAGTCTCGTAGATTATATTGATAGATTCCTCCATTGATATATTAAAATTTTGCACAAATACCGTTAAATCGTTACTCTTCACAATATCTAATACCAGATTTTGGAAACTGGATTTAGAATCTAGAACAATAAATAAGTTATATTCATAACTCACCAAAGAGCTAAAATTATTTAGCTTTGAAAACTAGTGTTTTTATCCAACCTCGCGAGTAATAATAAGTACCTTACATTCATTAGTGAATTTATGTCCATATTAAACTATCAACACAATAGAATGTGCAGTGTTTAGTTGTAAAAATTGTTTCATTCCTTAAACTGTTAAAGAATATAAATAAAGCCAGAACGAACATACTTTGCTTACTTACTTACGCCTGTTACTCCCAATGGAGCAAAGGCCGCTGACCAGTAACCTCCATCCTATTCTGTCCTGTGCCTTCCTTTCTAGTTCGATCCAATTGTTGTTCATTCTTCTTATGTCTGTCTCCATTTCTCGGCGTAATGTGTTCTTTGATCTTCCTCTCCTTCTTTGGCCTTCAGGATTCTGTGTGAGGGCTTGCCTTGTGACACAGTTGGGTGCTTTCCCCAATGTGTGTCCTATCCACTTCCAGCGCTTCTTCCTGATTTCTTCCTCAGAGAACGAACATGGATGCAGAATATTATAAATTCATTATATTTAGTGGTTTCTCATCAGCTGTTTACAATCAAATTTGTATTAGAATTTTACATTGAGATAAGATATGGTTTGAAACGATTGACATAAGTGAATGTACATAATTGGAATGAAGTGTTATCAGTAATATATCTGTCAGAGGTCGTTTGGTGTTAGAATCAAGAAACATGATGGGTGGGTGATTTAATAATTGCGTGTAGTTCAGAGACAGATAAGATAAATTGTGTGATAATTTTAGAGGTAATGAAGTGTTTGTACAAGATTCCTAGAATTAAAAAAACTGGTAAGATGGGTTGCGTAATAATTAAACAAGATTTGATGAGTTCACATAATTTAAGAGAATTGGCTGAGTGGAAATGTATGAATGAAGTGGAGTGGTTCAGATGTACATAAAATAAGAACTCGATAATGAAAGAGAAATATAAAAAATAAACATTATTAATATAAAACTAATGACCAAAACATTGAATTACCAGGGTAGCAATAGGTTTATTACTGTATCGTTTTGAATACCTATATCATACTTGAGTTTTTTTATCGTAATCGCTTCAGCAAACCTAAGAGAAACAATATTTCTTTGTCTGATAATAATTTTAAAGGCTTGAGGAATGTCAACGGGCATACCATTGACATACCTTAAGCATCCATATTCGTTCTGGTTTTATTTAAATTCATAAAGGGAACTAATTGCAATAAATCGTTGAAGATGAAAACTAATTTTTCAATATTAGTTTGTTATTTCCCTTAGTAGATATAATAATTTCAACCAATGAGCAGCAGATTTAAATCTTTTATCTTTTATTTTGAGCACTACCTTATTGATTATAATGAGTTGCATCATGGAAAAGTGTGACTAAAGTTGAATCAATGAACTAGTGCTAGGTAAATAAATTCCATTAAATCAATAATCCAATTGGTGACATATTTTCGAAACATGAACCTGAGATGACGGGATAAGATGACATTATTTATGTATCAAATCTTTATGATTTTTGATTAGGGTCCAAACTTCGTTCAGTGTGGCATTTGAAATTAATATTTTCTTGTATCACTTCAGTGAAAACTCTGTTCTATAAGACAAGTGAATTCTCTTTCAGTGCGACAATTTTATTCCTTACATTAGTTAAGATGAACTATATTTGTTGTGTATGATTTTACAGTTACCTCCCTCATATGGTACTATGACATGTGCGTGATATGGTTGTATTGTGGTCAAAGGATGATGCGATTTTGGGGAGTCAATAAAAATTCATTGAACCAGTCATTCATGTTCTCACTTCGTGTCGTGGAGATTGTAATGGTTCTCGTATCCCAGTATAAGGAGTAGAATCGAGGGCTTACAATGGTTCCCAATTGTCAAGTAAGAACAGTAAGACTTTTGACTCAACGGAGTCAACACGTACATAGTATAAATGACTCCCCAGATATAACGGTAGGGAACCCAATTACAACAGTGCCGATGGACCCAAATTTTTCAGCTATAACAGTGGCGATTCCGGGATGCAACAGAACTCTAATTTTACTGGCTTCACTATGCAAGTATAGTGCTTAGCAAAAATAAATAAACGACTAAGAAAAGCACAAAGATTTTCATGATTTATGCACAACAGTTTCATTTATAACCATTCGATTGCGGTTTGTTTAGTACTATCAAGCTATACAGCTAACTTATAGTAAATTAATTTATTTCTTTTCAAACTTATGATTACTGTACAGAAGTATTTGTCTTTGCGTCTTACATAATAAAATATACGTCGAAAATCGAACACAAACTTATTTGATTTATCAGTACAGAGGTTGTGGAGATTGTAAAGTTTTGATTGAGGTCATGAACCGATTGGTGTTAGACCACCATTGAAAACCTGGAAGCACTAGACGGCCGTTTCGTCCTATTGTGGGACTCCTCAGAAGTGCGCATCCACGATCATGCTCGCGGGACTGGAACCATGGGCCTTCAGTCTCGTGCGCGAACGCTACAAGTATGCATAATAAACAGTTAAGTGATGAAATAACATGTATTTATCAATTTATTACTCTTAATTGAATGAGTAGCTCTTTTTTAACTGTCTTATTGATAAGTTCTCTAATAAATTGAACCCCCCTTAATGAGAACTATTTAATATAATGTAGTCTTCAACAAAGAAATCCCACTATCACATTTACCCGTAGAATCGATTTGACTATTGATTTGTCACACTTAAATCTGGCATTAAGTTAATATTATCTTAGAGTTTATATGACGAATTGATCTTCGTAAGATCACTAATGAAAAACAGGTAGCATTGAACAGATGATGGGTTCGAGATAGTTATCCACTGCAGGTAATGGAAGTAGGCAAGCAATACTGTGAGTCAATTTAAATTAAAAACATAAATCATTGGATTCCGAACCATTTGTTTGGAGGTTAAGTGTTTACACACCAGATCAAAGGTTCTGGATGCGCAGTACTAGAAAGTTCCATCATAGAATGAAATGGCTTTCAAGAGCCTCCTGATTTTTGAATGGAAATCTAACTAAGACCAGTCCTTGATGTAGATAATGAAAATTTAATGGTCTCCACAAAATCTCTATACTAATAATGTTGCTTTAATTATTTCATTAACTGTCCAGAATTTTAAATAATAATGAATTGAAATTCCATTCACATTATTTAGTCATTCTAAATTTATTTTCAATAAAATCATCTGATTATAAACAGTATAGTTAAAGAAGAAATCTATGTGAGACCATATACACGTTGTGGAACATATATGATTGGAATGTTAACTGGTTGGTTATTATATGAGTATCCTAAACTTGAAATGGTAAGTTATTACTTAAGTAAGCAATTATTATCTATGAAAATAATTCTCTCCCCTAGAAACCAGAAAGTATAGGTCATTTATTTAGTCTTAAACTAGAGCTTCTAAACATTTTGTATCTACGATCCACACATATCGAAATTAAGATCTTTGGGTTTTGGAACGAGCACAGTATCATTAAACTGTTAGTTTTAGAGATAATTTGACGATTTACACCAAATGTATGGTTATATATAACCATCCATAGGTTGAATTTGAAACATTTTACTAAGAAACTATAACTTAAGTAGTTCGTCATATCTGGAACTCGACAATTCTTTATGAATAAGATGGGATAGTATCGTGATATATTGTAAACTGACTGAAGTTTGCGATGTGGACCACTGGATTTCAACTCAATGGTTCTCAGATAATCCAACAAACTTCGATACCTACAGATCCCGAAGTCGTTATCTGACAATATAGCTGGTGCGTGTTGATGGGCATTCTTTTGAAATGGATCAATGATCAAAATATTATATTCAGAACAGTTCTGAACATAAGATCACATAATCAGTATTTATCCCCTTGACCGTCCCTTTCTATTTCATATTTTTTTCTTTCTGATGTATCGTTGAAGAGAAATACACGGAGAAATCGATTTTTCATTGTATCAATTGGTTACCTAGTCGCAGCATTTCTTTTCGTTCTACCAATATTTATTTCATATGGTGTATTGAGTGGATTATTGACTGAAATGAGTCATAAAACGGCGGCCGCTTATTTAGCATTCCATCGTGTGTCGTTTACTTTAGGCATTGGCATTTCAGTTTACCTATGTGCAATAGGATGGGGAAGTAAGTAGTTTGTTTAATTTTAAAGTCTATGATTTACTACCTATTAGCAATAAACATCCGAATTATCAGTGCTTAAAATGAAACTTAAGTGTTCGGAACCTGATAGGCCGGATCAGTCAGATAAATTAATTCAAGGTCAAATGATAAGCGAGAAATGCTGACGAATGAAGGCTAATGACCAAGATTTGTCTTAATTATCCAATGAAGGCAGATATGCACTATTGATTGAAACCCCAGCTTAAGTTTCTGAGCAGTGCATAACTTGGTTAATGATCGAGTTCGTGCATTTAATATGATTTAACTAGCTAATACACTTTCTTACTCTTTCCCATTCAAGTAGCCGATTGGAATAGCACACAGTAAACGTGTATAACACAATATCAAAGATCTGAATACCACTCAACATAACTAAACCCACTACAGCCAATCTGTTAATTTCTAAGGGAGTTTCCAGCTATGTAATAACACCTTAGTTAGAAATCTACAAAAATGTAAAACCCAACGGAAAGAACAGTAAACATGTCTATCCTAACATCTGTGTACGAGGCTATGTCGGCATGAAGTCGTCAAGAAGTCTGTCCATTTTTTAAGATCAATTACACAACGTTGGATACTAAAATGCTGAAAATCCTAAATTATTTCTTATCGTTCGTCACAATGATAAAAAGAATTAAACTTAAATGTTGTACATACTGAATGAAACCAAAAGATGGATAGATTTCAGTTTACTTACAAATAATTAACCAGACATTAAATTCAAGATCAAATTATCAAACATAACTTTTGAATGCCATGTTAGAAGATCAGAATTTCATTATTATGTCTGGATGATAGTTATTTTTTCAGCTTAAATATCAGTCAAATACAAATTTATTGATTTTTCTGATTACTTTTTTTATAAGAGCCTATTTACAACATATTTGCATGGTCTGGATTTCGTGTACCAGCTCGTCTTACTTATAGTGCATACTTAATTCATCCTATCCTTGTTACTATATTCATCAATGGTGCACAAACTCCATTTATCATAGATCAATTGGAGGTTGTAAGTAAAATGGTTCAATGGAACATTATATATTTTACTGATTATCTTTTAATAAAATGTAGCATGTTAATAATAATCTCATCTCAGGTGTAACTAAATGGAATAGTTTTTACTTAAGTGGATTTGCTGAGAAAGAAAGGCCATAATAATTATGGATGTGGTAAATCCAGTAGAGCCTAGAGTCTACTCTGAGTCCTTGTTGGCTCTTCTTACTTAGCCCTCCCTGTTGAATTCACAACACAATCTCAGCTTCCGCTGTATAAATAACGTATTTCAGACATACGCAGTTTATACACAGGCAAATCAGACCTCTTGATATCATAAAATAAAAAATAACGATTATAAAAGATCGAGCCGAAAGCGACTGTTAATGTGTGAGAGACTAACTAATAGATTGGAAATAACTTAAGAATAGTAAGTCGTATAATGGTAGTCAACATATCAAATGAAAGCTTATAATAAGAGAAATTCAAATATATATGATCGGTGAGATTATAATTTATGGACTACCTTTGAACGAAGCTAGACTGACTTTGAGAGTGTCCGCCTAATAACTACGACCAAATGAGGGTTATAAACCAGTGTTGGGAATTAGAATTATGATTTACAGATGATGGTTAAGGTTAGGAAATAGATTTAAAGTTTTCATAACGAACTGACATCAACTATGATGCCGAAACTTTATTTAACCAAATGGATGAGTGAATTTCATGCCAAATCCAATACCTATTATATTAAATCTGATTGGTTCGTCCACAAATTATAGTCTCGCCATTACTACTTATTTATTATTCGTTAGGATATCACACTAACTGAATAATTTGGATTGACCATTCGAATATAAAATTCAAAAGATTGAAATTCTCATGTTTTAGACACTTATTTACATATTTTTTTTCTATCTACTAGCCGTTTAAAAGTGCTAAAACTTTCCAGAGAACAGTAATTGAAGTACATAAAAAGCTTTATCACGACTTGATCTTTTTAAATTCTGTTCGTTCGATTTAATATGAATAACCTGTATTATTAACAAACTTTTATCATAAAATAGTCTAGATTATTTGGTAACTATGAAATCCACACTGAAAATCTCCATAGTTGAATGATATTTATCATTTTAGCATCAATTTCTACAAGATCGCACCCTAAAAATTCGATACTGCAGTATTTCGAATGTTTAGACGTAAAGGTCGTTAAAAAAAATAAGAGAAACGCTAGCAAAGTTACTTTAAGATATGTTGATGTTGATATATGTTTTTAAGTCAGATGATCAAACTTAAAAAGTATAACTAAGTAGGTACTATGAAGTGAAATCATTTGAACTCTTTGATGTTGATAATTAAGTTAGTCATCAAGTGAGGTAATTGTTTAGTTAGTGAGTCTAAAGAAAACGATTTTTTGAAAACCATGTGTAAGGGTTTGGATATTTCTGTTATTCATGTTAAATACTGAAATTGATCGGCCTCTTTCGGTGTATGAGAGTCTTGAGCAAACTGTCTCGATAGCACAATTAAGTCACAAGCAGTTTCAAGCTAAATTTTATGGTAACTGGTAGCGAAATCGAGGATTGACGTTTCGTCCTATATGAAACCCCTTAGATGGATTTCTCTGCACCCTAAATGCTTATGTTGACAAAGAAACTCAAACGCAGCCCCTTCAGCTAAATAAATAATCCTTTAGGTGTTTGAAGGGAAAGATACTGTGTTTAATTCACGGTGTGGACGTCAATATTGGGGTACAGAGATAACCAACTAACGAGTCACAAGTAGAACCAAACATAAATCCTGGATTCTGCTGTTGGCCATTATCCATTTCGTCCAAAGCTTTCTGATGAAATGTAAGTTATTAGCACTAAGTTAGTAGATTTTGGCTGCTGGCGACTTTTATTTAGTTCTGATAATCAAAGAAGTGCTTTTATTCAAACACTAGACCATTCAACAACCAATATCTACCAAAGAAAAGCAACATTATCTTATAAGAATATGCTATATCAAAATAAAATGGTTTGAAAATTAGTTGAACAGACTGGTAACTGGAATCTGAAAGTTTATTAGTAATAGAATTGATCTGCTAAAATATCGTTAACCTTGAAAATTACTGACAGACACTATGTAATATATTTTCACATAATGTGTTATGTTATGTGAAGTTCAGTTTGTTAAATAACTTATTAATAATCTTGGTCAGTAGTAGAATTCATGATTATTAGGTTGAGAAAGTAGATGATCATCACAAATTTGACATAATTGAAATTCCAGATTTTTATCTGTACCAGAGTTTGACTGATGTTTGGTGCAGGTAAGTGGTATTTTCATTAGTGTCACCTTTGTTTCAAAATACGAAGACATGGAAGTGTTAAAAATGTAGTTAGTAGACAATTTAACTCATCTTTTATTGATTTACTAAATTGTTTAAGTTCACACCTTGTATCAAAAGAGTCTTTATAGGTCGTATATAGTATACAGTTTGTGCAGATTGCTGAGTTTAATTGTTCACATCATGAGATGACTTCAATTAATCAACTAATTAAAAGTAATGACACTAGAAAATGATCGCGTAATATCGTAGATTGATTCGTGTTAGAAATGTAAACCATTGGATACTGACTCAAAAGTCCAAAGATTTATTGCTTTCCATGAAGCCCTAGAGGTACTGAGTACGACCTACGACGCTATCGTGGAAGTGTACTGTAGAGAGTCCCCGTACTAGAACGAAGCAACTATCCAGTACTCCCTTCTTTCATTGGTTAGTTAACTAAGATTAGTTAGTGATATAAACTTAAAACTATTATCCTAGTACTTGTTTTCACAAATAGCTTGAAAGTCAATATTCTGCATAAACTTACAAATAATATATTTGTATTTAAAACATGTGTGTATCATTGTAATTAATGAGAGATTACGTTAGTTGATATCACTCAATAGGATTCCTCAACAAGAATCCTCTAGACCTCAGAATTTACCATTTTGTTTGTATCCTAGTGTTCTAAGATTTAATCAATGATATCTCTTGACTATCAAACCAACACTGAGGTGAGGTCGAGATAATCTTCACATCTACTTATCAGGATTCAGTTCCCCATGTTCGATTGCCCTATAGACAGAGTAGAACAATGATACAGCAAGCAGATGACTTCTGTTGTACATTATAGTCCATAACTTAAAATTCATGTGATAATGGAGGCTAAATGTTTGACATCACAGCAGCAGAAAATAAAATGTATACATTAGCAGGTTTTAAGGGAAGAAGAACTGAATAATAGGTCGGTATTAAGTTAACAGTAACTTAAGAAAGGTACAAAACATAACAGCAATTTATGCAGCACGATAAAAGAAACATTTAAAGAAATACAATGATACAGTAATCCAAGTATTTAGTACTAAAATAACAAAATTGTAAATAGGCTTAATTGTTTCTATATTTTTATATATCCGTGAATAAACAATAACTTCAGGTAGAGAACAGTCCTGAAGGTTTAACTTTGTCACAATATTTGCCCTGTTACAGCAATTATTAAGATTGCTTTGAAGTGGGAAAAAATTACTGTTCAGCTCAGGTAAACACATTTAAAGAAAATTCATACTCTGACCTGAGTCAATCCATTATGAATACTACTTCTTTGGTACAGTAAATCTTATTAATAATTAAACTATTCACCTCATGAAACACAACATCATCCAAGGTATAATATATGTTATGTAAACAACACTAATAACAATATTAATAATAATATCCGTTTATTTTCAGGTTCGTTTAACAGCTTCAACAACTGTATTCAGTTATATCGTAGCGTATATCCTATCAATGACAACCGAATATCCCATAAGTATATTAGAGAACTATCTCTTTCGTTAAAGATTTATCAACATTATTTATCAGATATTTATTACATATAATTATATCTTAACCTTTTTATAATTGTCTATTGTGACTATGATAATATTATTTTGTCATTCTTTTTTATACATGTATGACTTGTACTGAAAATCGGAAAAATATTATTTCCATGTTTTTGTTTTCTTTAAATCTCAGATTAAAAGTTTGTGTACAGTCAACCTGCTTATTTTCTGACTAAACGATTATGAAGGGATCAGTTAGTTAGTCGTTATCATGTGGAGATTTAGAACAGAGAGAATTAATCCATCTACACTTTGACTGATTTCGCTCTATAACTTCTCGATTTCTCCAACTGTAGATTAAGAGTAATACGCCAACCATAATAAGAAAGTCTGGACCTATAAATGTTAGCGACTTCATAGATTGATGTGATTTCACTTAACCTACACGTACATTAGAAAACATTGTAGGTCAGAGTAAGGATCTATAGGAAAACTTGGAGGTTATTTGTATGGAGATAAGAAATTGCGTAGTTCAGTATCAACCATACGTTACTATGGAATTTTACAGATAAGGAATGACCAATCGAACAGATAAGCGGTTGTTAGATAGTGACTAGAAGTTTTTACAGAGCAATCAGTAAAAAAATGATGTGTAAGTGTTTGACATTATATCCACTTGAAAATACGTTAAATTGTGTCTGTATGAAGGCCTACAATGACCAACATAATATTATTATAACTAAGTTTAGTTACATTTCATAGCTCTAGTTAGATGAATAAAGTCCAGAGTTAGTTTATCGAAAAATGGTTGTTTTTGAACGAATTCGATAATTTATAACTTGATAAGCAAGGTTTAGATACTCTAGGCTTAAAACATAATAATCATGTTTATTATGTGTACAGTATTTCTAGAATATAATCGAATCATTCATCTTTTCTGTGGGTTACATCACGTATTGACCTTACTTAAACAATCATTGAAAACCAGGGAGAATTCGACAGTTATCTGTTCATATCTACGGCCTCAACGGAGGTTGAACGCACGACCCTCAGCCTCCGCTGCGAACGCGCAAACTTTAGACCACTCTGAGTTAGTATCCCATGTTTGCGTTTCTGACCTCAATCAATTTAATGGAAGTTTCTATATTAGAGGGAAACTGCTGTCAAAAGTATACTGGTTTTATAGGTCAGTACACTGAAAAGTCCTAGTGGGTTACTGTTCCGCTAATTCTACATAAAATCGACCTTGTAACACGTAAATCTCCATGCTAATTATCGGGATATAGTTAAATTTATCTCCATTCAAGAAATCTCAAAAGCCAAACACTAGTTGCGTTAGTATAAATTGTGTTTAGTAGTCAATTAACTCAACAGGTCACACGTTTATCAACCAGACCTGACGAAAGAAGAGAATGTGAAGTGTGTTTTGAATATCCTAAAGTATATATCATTGAATCATAAATTATAGCCAATAAGAAACCAGTTGTATAAAATACACCAGTTAGCATAAGAGTAGACAGAAACAGGCCTGGTTTGATAAATTAACAGATGACATCAGTAAATGTCACCGACTGTTGGTCTCAGTTGTATCGCGATAGACACGGACTTGGATCAGGATCTATAATAAAAGACCTTGAGTGACATTCCATAGAAGATCGCAATTGTTTTCATTCTCCATATATATTTAAATATTTTACTACCATTTCAACCCTAGATATCATCCGTTCCTTTGATCCATGTTTCTTAAGTTTCTTTTTCTACTAAAATTGGTGTTACCCCTCCGACGTCCATTCTCTATGCTGATGTGAACTGTGGAAACTTGCATCAAATCCTACCTTGTTTAGAAATGACCACAAAAACCAGATATATTGAAACTCATTTGGACTTTGCTGTATACTATGACAAATCTTTGAACTAAGTTTTTGCCACTTAGTGAATCGATAAAAGCACCCTACAATATTGTTTTATAATTGGTCACGATGAACGAGAATCGTTGTACCCAAACCTCGCTTTTTTTACGTTTAAGAACATTACTTTAAAATCAAGCAATTTAACAATGAACCCAAATTCTACTTCATGTCTAGAAACTAGTTAGGGTCGATAATAATGGTTTTATTTTGATAACGAAACATTTTTCTACTACATAGGAAAAGCAATAAATTATGTTTAAAATAAAACAAACAAATTTATGCATACCAATAAAGAGGTTTGAGATAAAATATCATACTTCTGAGGAATAAAATGGTTCGAGGTAAACGCTCCACTCTGTATCCTCTTTAATATTTATTAATTAGATACAAATGAAAGAAATTCAACTATAAATACATTTATAAGTACAAAATGAAATAGAAGGAAAGGGAATCTGCACAAGTTTTTTAATCAATTTCAATAGTTTCGTGATCATACACTTTAGGCGAATTTGTGCATGATATTGTAACATCATTGGTATTATTTAAAGAATCTGAATTAGGCAGATGAAATTGAGTAGTTGTAGGATGTGAAATATTTGAAGATCTATTATTACACAATGTTGTTAAGGGTTTAAAAGTGGATGAACAAGAATTTACATGTACTATTGAAGAACAGTTATATGAATTATTAACAAAATGTCTACTAGATTCTTCGTGTATTTTATTTGTAATTAGTGTATTATTATTATTAATAGTAGTTACAGGATAACGGTGTACAACATGTGCACTGGCCATTTGACTGAATGTATCACATCCATATGGACCATATCGTGTGGCTACTGTTAAAACTTGGCTAGATTGTCTAGTTTCTTGAAGTAGTGGTGTGGAACAAGGAAATCGATTATTATACGTGATAGAAGGATCAGTTGAATGACAAGAGTGATCCCGCCTTGGTCTTTTTTCTCGAGGTGTTGAAGTAAAACAATCTGTCGATGAAATGTCATCATCAAGTAGATCAATCGTTGTTGTTGGTAACGTCGCTGAATAGCATGTTACGGGGACAGACAAAGAAGTGTTTGAAGCATCGATATCATCTTTGGTTTTTTCCTCACGTCTATCATTTTTAACAGAAGATCCCTGTGATATATCGTTAGTAGGAGTAAATTCATCATAAGCTGACACTGATGAACTTACAGAACCTGAAGTAATATCAGGTTTCGTTTCCTCGTTTTCATCAGAATCTGAACTTAAAGTTAACACTTCATCAGATGTTGCTGGTGAATTAGGAAGTTTATCATTTTCACACTGTTGCATGTTCGTTGCAAAACAAGCCGGATTCGGAACGGAAACTTTCTCACTAGAATTCATCATATCAGACTGACGATTAACATCATGATCAACTTTATTGTTATCTTCAGGATCTTGTATAATTTGTTGAACAGATTGAATAGTATGCTGAATATCAATATAATGTTTGAATACCTGAAAGAGTAAATGATGTACTGAAGATTATGAAAAGTATCTTTATTGATCATTCTAAGTATTACTGATAAAACACTGAACAAGTTTGATGAAAAGTAATATTTTTTTAAAACCTGTCGTTAACCTTGATACTATTTTAAGTACAAGAAAGTGCAAGGAAATATACAGACTTCAAAGAACAAGTTTTTTCCTAGTGACGTATAACCGTAGAGAACATAGTCGATAAAAAGAACAAAACAGATAACAAGTATTTATTTTAGTTAAGTAACACTATGAACTTATGGTTAACTACATATCATTAACCAATAACTCTTCTTACTGAACAAACTGCATCTATAAGGTACACAATACAGTAATAATTCGTTAGAATTTTCAATTCTCAACAAATTTTGTTAGTTAAACATAAAGCAATATAGAGTACCTGATACGTATATCCCATGTTTCAACTTGTTATGGCATACCATCACAGAAAAATGTAATTAACAAAATCAATGATGAAGCAGTAGTAGTAATGGGATGTGCGGCTGCTGGGCCGACATCGGATTTAGATGGCCCAACAGGTCGACATCATTACGAAGGTCAACGCGCCGATAGACTCAATATTCTGACGAGAAGTGTGGCACAGAAAGTAGAACAATCGCAAGAGCGACAGTTCGAAGGGGAAGAGTGTAATGCACGCTACTTATATCGACAGACGTAAGTGGTATGTAACATCAATCAGAAGTGGAGTACCTGGCAGCAGAAGGTTGAAAAGATCGAAATGAAGAGAACGGGAATGTAAACAGAGAGTAATTATAATGGCGATGAACGAACGATGGAGTTCGAGACAATTGGTGAAAGATTTTCAAATGAAGTATTTAATGTATGGTTCTTCATATTTTACGAAAGAACTCTGTAATTTTGCATCGAAGAATAAATTGTTTATCCCCACTTGAGTTCACATTCACTACAATAGTAATAGTAGTGCTGGTGAAAAGGATTAGGTATACATAATATAATTCGATATGAAAGAATGAATTCATGGAATAGAGAAGTATAGGATAATGTTAAAACTTTGGATCTATAAGAAAATAAACAATGAATATACCTACCAACTCATCAGACCAATACTCAATCAAGCTACCTACAGTCTTCAATTTTATGAAGAAACTGAATTAGTCCTAGTAAGTTCATTACTAAGACTAACATTTAAAGAAGCCTATATATCAAGTTCTTTGTTGATACTATTAATTTTATGAATTAGAAATGTTATTCAAATTGCTAAAAAATAATTGTGTATCTTAAACATAGACTAATTAATTTATATGTAGGGGTTCTTTAAATTTTTTAACGAAATTTATTAACCAACCTTGTTTAGATTGTTATCACCAATACGTTTATTTTCAGTTAGTTTTCTTCGTAAATCTCGACTAGAATAAGTTGGATCATCATCATCACTTAGTTTATAAAACAAAGAATAAGAAAACACAAATAATATATATGGCGCCAGTCTAGATTATTCGACACTACGTGCACTATGTTGAGATAAGATGGTGGTTGGAGGTAGTCGACAGGAAACTCTGGACCCGGGTTTCGTGCTACTTGGCACTCATCAGCAAGGTGTACCTATAATCCTGAGAGAACCGGTGGTCCCTGATGGACTCGATCTCGTGTCACCACATTGCAACATGGTCGGCAGCATTCGATCTGCACTAATAAGGACTTGACGCACATAACATTGATCACCACCCAGTGATCAATCAATTGTGATTACAACTCAGTCCTACAGGAGGTCGGTCGCGGCCCGGATAGCTTAGTGGTAATGTCTCTGACTGTGAAGCTGGGTGTTACGGGATCGAATTCTTCAGGGCGTACCAGTTCCCTCGAGATTACAGGTACACCTTGCTGACGAGTGCCAAGTAGCACGAAACCCGGGTCTAGAGTTTCCTGTCGACTACCTCCAACCACCATCTAATTTGTGCATTTTATTCGGTAGCACAATACACTTTCTCACTCATTGATGTGTTCTCGCTCAAGTAGTCAGTTGGGGAGTTAGAGTGTAGCACCGCCTGTCACAACAATATGCATTACAGTAAAAGAATAATTAATTTAGTAAGTTACATGAAGAAAAGTCGCAATGAATAAGAAAAAGTTACATGAAAACAACAAATTTCTCCTGTTTCTTTTTCCTGGTTACTTCATTAAAAAGAAAAGTTATATCTAGATTGGATTGCCATTATTATATGCCTCACACCAGAGAAAAATAATTAAGCGTACAAATATATTGATAAGTTTCTTGAGAATAACACAAAAACTGAGTAAATGTCGTTTGATTAAATACCCATATCTGATAAAGTATTACGCCACTGAACTCCACGATGCCTAGAACCCCGAAAGGAAGTCGTGGTGGACAGACAGATATCAGTCCAATACAGTTTCCTCTCAACAACAGCATATTACTACACACCGACCACATCTACCAACCACTCCAAACATCGATAACTAAAGCATGATGTGGAAGTCTCTGGGATGAAATTCGTCACATACACAACCTGTCGAAGCACGTTTTTCAAGTTGATGGCATCAACTGAATTATCATCGCTATCCCAGAACGCACCATTAATAAAGCGATGTTCAGTCAGTCAGCTACAACGTAGGACCAGGCACATATATGCATCGGTCCAAGTTGCCATACAGCATTAGCACAACAAGATGAACACCGGATTCATAGAAGTGGTTAATTCAATGATGGCGATATATAAAAGAAAGATTGCATATAAGGATATAGTACAGGAAGAAAGAATAAGTACGTAGAAAGATATGAAGCGATTGTAATCTCATAATTTAAGGGAAGACAGAGAGTATATACACCTACGCCATTGTGATTGATTCTGAGCCATGACAGATTTGACATAGTGTGCGTACGTTGAAGGCTCCAATGTGTAGTTTGGAGCGAGGTTTCAGTAGACCTGGGACAGTGTTTCGCGCACTAGAATCGTTGGCTACGGTGACACTTAAGGAGGAAGCCAAAAGAGGAAGTTTAGAGTTGAAAGTCGATGTAGGAGGAATAATAGGAATTGAAGAGGGAGACTGATTATGAATACAGTAGTCTTGAGTGTTGTTAGAGGTATGAGGGCGGTTATCACTTCCCAGTTGTCAACACCGTGGAAGGGTTCTTCTGGAGGTACCTGAAAAGGAAATGGAATTAGGGGTGGTCTTAGTGACTTGAGAGCGTGACCGTAGTACCTAAGGAACAACTACTTGAGGTCAGTCACACACGACGTTTTTATGAGTAATTTTTGTGTTAGCTCCGTAATTGTTGAGACCTTACCACCGGAGACGGATATCCGTGGGATAAGGCGAGGTGTGCATTTTTAGGGTCGACCTTTTCTAAACCCACCCATCTTTGTGGGAAGGCAGCATCGCTGTTATGCTGGTTGTCTGAAGAAAACACCCTACCGCCGTCACACCTCTGTACAGTTAGCAGTACGACTTCGCCCTCAGGCATTGGGATTGGTTCTTCTAGTCTTACCGCTCTCCAACCGACCTGTCTGGTATGGTAGGACCTTGAGGAACGGTTGTTCCAGCCAGTATACCTCGATTGTTTCATCACGATAGGCAAGCCCGACTACCACGTCAAGGTAGCGACAGCGGACGGGATAACACGATGCTACCACTGAAGGTTGGCAATTTTTCGGAGACGGAGGTAGTCTCCCAACATCCTCAATTCATAAAAGCCAGGGTTACCCAAGTATAGAGCAAAGGTGTCTCCATCGACGAGTTATAGAACCGACCTTTCACAATCAGACTAGCATCACGACAGCGCTAAAGATGGGCTAGATTGGCATATGCCGGTCTGATTTTCACTATGAGTAGATTTATCTAATAACTCATGACACCAACAGTCTCCATACAACAGCATAGATATACGAACTTTCAGTCAACACAAAAAGTGAGTCTCGGCATAGGCTCCTACGGAGTGAGCTGGAAGTGACACCGCACGTATTCGAAAGATGATCCCATAGAACAGTCTTATGTAACAGATCGAAGGCTGTTTTGGTATTAAAAAGCACGACTATAGACTTTCCAGAAAAAATTATTTATGTTTAAATCTTTGGGCAAAACTTCAGCACATAAGGTATAAGAGTTGAAATAATTCAAATTTATAAATGGAAACTTAAAGCAGCAAAAAGCATACCATAAGTCATCTGTCAGATGACATCCGAAATCGTGTCTTAAATCATCTTGACGTCGTTGTTTTAATGAATGGCCAACATCGATAAAGATTTCACGCGCTAAAGATTTGATAGTTGATCCCCTAAACATGTGACGATAAAAAAGTAGTAAATGATCATACATTAAATAAAAGTAAGGATGATTTGATGCACTCATATTTACCGTACGAGAAATGCTCCTTTTTAATTATAAGTGATTTTTGCAGATTGTTGAAATACATAGTTTACTTCAGGAATGATCTAAAACAACTATTAACAACCAAGCAGATGTTTAATTCAATAAGGGACTCGGGTGTGCTTACCCACAACACCACCGCCGGTGACCAAACACAGGACTTCTCAATATCACGAAAGGCTCAAAGCTGGATATGCAAACCATTAGATCTCCACTTAGTAGTCTAAGAGTTCAATGTCTGCTGAGAGACCAGAAGGTCACAGGGTACGATTTCAGGTTGAGTTACAGATGGGAAATGATGAAGAGCCTCACACTAGGAGAATAGAGTTATCGAGTATTTACTGGTTATTTTAGAGATTTTTAAACTAGCATCGGTTCGTGATGTAAACCATAGAATATTGTCACTTTGAAAGAATAGTTGTAAGACCATACATCTCCCTGGTAAAATACTCCAAATCATCGTAACACATTTTAAAAAGGATATGATTTACGCAGTCACTTACTAAGCACTCAATAATACGTTTATTAAAACATTTCAGCCAATTACATCTACACAACTCGATGTTATACCTGATTCGTATATATCGAATGTATTATACAGTTTAGTATGCAAAACTGTGTTGACTAAAGACTTTCAAGCAAATCTACGGCTTTTGTTTGAAGATTTAACTTTTGAGTAAAAATGAAATCCGGAAAAGTCAGATGAAATAACTAATTACTGTTTGGTCATATATGACAATACTGTATTTAGTACTTGATGTCATCTATGTACGGTTTATTTTACAACGACACTTGTAAACGCTCTTATCAAAATTTTCAATACGACCACGATTATTACTGATTACCTTGATTAATAAAACTAGTTACATAAAATGAACAATTATCAAGCTATTTTCATGTCTAACTAGTAATATAATCATCACGTCAACAAATATTTAATGAAACCGAAATGTCTGTAAAAGGTTATCGAATTAATGTATTCACTAGTGATTCGTTTCGATATGAATTAAAGCAACTTATCTACTAGACACACGTTTATGTACTCAGCTTTGAATGAGTTTGCTTTTAGTATGGCAAATTGTGATACTGTACGTTTGTCCAAATCAAAGTAGGTGGAAAGGATTCAGAAGCGAAAAGCCTTAAACACTAATCCGAATCATTTCACGTTGCGATGGAAATAACCAAATTTCTAGAGAAAGGTAGTAACCTATCCAGTTAGATAAGTCAAGAGTGAAATAGTAATATGTGCTAGTTATGTAGGACAAAGATGATCTTAATGTACTACTTAACTGACATTGAATACGTGAACTATCGTATTATATATAACACGGTGGCTTAAGTGCGTCGTGCTAACAGTGAGAATTCAAAATTCTAACCTTGACACTATATAACAAAACGAGAGTACACTACTACAGAATATCAAATTATTTATTTATTTTAACACATAGATATTGGTACAAGGAGGCACCAAATACATATGCGCCACACGAATCTCAATTGATTTGTGTGAGGGCTGTGATGCTGCCCGAGTGCCCAAACCGAAGCAGGTGGTTTTCTTAGGGGGCCACACCCCGAGCCTTCGACCTGAACGTCTGACCCACAAGGAAGTGGAGCATCGTGAGGAGATGCAGTCCCATGGTAGCCGGTGACCAACGATTGGTTCATACGCCATTTGTTCCTTCAGGATACTGGAGCCCATGTACACCATTGGTTTGGGATCCGGTTAAAGCGCCGGACATTCGCTTTTCGTCCTCTCATTTTCGTAAACAACACCCCCGCCACGTGAAGGCAGTGAGTAGGACTTCCCTGGCAGAGGCTATATACGCATGGCCATGTGAGAGCATTTCGAGAGGGAGAGCGGACTCTCCCCACTCTCGACCGTAACAGGGCATTTGGGGGCGAATATCAAATTAGGAAGTACGAGTTAACCAATCCTTAGCCTAAGTGAACGTCAGGTAGCGCTAGCTGTTATCATTAGTCATTAAGGTGCGTTCTTAATCATCATCAAGTTGATGTTGATTCTTGATGGAAGTAACTAAAAATAAAGATTTGCACACAAAAATCACCAAACTTGATACTAACAATAACAATCATGCTGTACGCATATGAACAATGGTACTTACGTCAAATTCAATTGTTCTTCCTTATTCACAGAAGTAACTATTCGATAAATATCAGTCCAATCAGGAAACAATCTTTTCTGATTAATGATCTCTTCAATTTTTTCGTTTACTTTTGGATATTGGCATCCTGTAGAATAAAAAATAGAAATAATTAAACTAATAAATAACAGCGTATTTATTCCATGCAAATTAATCAAACTGTATTGATAGTGAATGAAATTCTACTGTATATTTGTTTATTATTAACAAACAAGACGGTTTAGTGGAAAATAGTAATATTACAATACAGTGATAGGTAGAAATCGAAGCGAAATCGAGACAGTACCATTTAGTGAATTCAAACACTATCTATTGTGACAATATTTTCACCACATCACTGTCACCATTTTTTAAGAGATTACCACCACCCACGGAATTACACTGTATCAGATCAACAATAATATGGTAAAATTAATTCTTGGAGAGTGGTGGTTTGGTTGTTAAGGCATATAACTTTGAATTATTAAGTACACAAGTTAAAATAGAATAGATAAGATGTAGAATCCACAACTCACGTTTCGTCACATTTCGGACTCGTCAGCCGGATTGTGCTCGCACACCAGATGATGGTCAATGAAGGACGAAATACCCGTCTTAAATTTTACTGCTAACTACATCCCACTTATTTTGTATAAACTTGTGTGATAATGAGTATATTGAGGTAATCTGCACAGAATTCACACATGTCAACCAAGACTGATCAGATTTCAGCGATGATATCAACAACAACATAACTCAAGATATTTCAAATTAAATTATAAAGTATACAGTTCAACTCCTTCCTCATCTCTTTTAATTTGACTAGGGTAACAGATAGTGTTATATGAACACTATGGTTGAAACCCGAGTACGTGAATTTGTGACTTAATTACTGGGTTGTATGTAACAATACATTTTTCAAGTGCCATTTTTTCTAAAACGAACCGAGACTCGTTTTTTGGTTTTTCTTATTTTTAAATAATATATTTCAACATCCTTGTGTTTTGTAGTGAAAGTCAGTTTCTCGCATTTTTTGAAGTTTGCATAATACAATAGGAGTTAGTATTCTAGACTCAACAGGCACCAAACATATCATGATAACAACAACATAGAGCATGACATAAATGTTTATCAGCCCAAATTGCCACCTATGCCATCCTCTATGTTGTTGTTATCATGATATGTCTGGTACCAGTTGAGTCTAGAACACTAACTTCTATAGTGTTATGCAGACTGAAAAACATACAAGAAACAAACTAGTATACTGCAATATACAGGGTACTAAAGTCCTGAAGTATGTTATGCCGTGGTAATTATTATAATCGCCATATTTCAGAGTGATGAAAAACTTTACTTTGAGAAATAAACGAGTTAGATCGTTGATTGAAATCTAATCTTCATACTATATAAAAATGGATACTCTGGATTTTATTGTCATGGCGTGATTTACCATGGCGGTATACATACGGCTTTACATGATGCAAACCTAATCAACAATCGACTGAAATGGACTGGAGGATAATAATTAAAACGATCGATGGCATTATCAGACTGCGTCCAAAATGGTATACCATATGAAGTAAATGATTCATCCTTATGGAAGTGGCAATGAATCAAGCCACGTTTGTCGATTTCTGTAAGCCCTTTAAGATAAACAGAGTACATCATCAATTAGATCGTACTAATGTTAGTGAAAGATAAACACTATTGAGCGGTTTATACAATGCAATGAAGTACAAACACTTAATTTGCAAAACGAAAACTAAACATACCATTATATATAAATCTTTGACGTAATATCCGTCCAGATTTTCGAGCAACATTACGTAGTTCACAATGTCGACGCCATACTTTCAAATATTGACGTTTTAAAACATCTAGTTTAAGGTACGGTGAATTGGACGAATCCAATTCATCAAGATCAAGTTCTTTTTCTTCCAATTCTCGAATAGCTTGGGAGAGACGCTAGTTTTGTAAAACAGAAGAAATAATGGATGGAAGAAGTTAAGTTGGTCGTCTTGAGTTCAGTACAAGGACCTCATTTATAGTTCAAAGGACTGTAAAAGGAGTGTGACAAGCAAGGTTGGAAAAAATGATGATGGCAGCGAACAACCCGATGTATCCCGTACTGTTTCCGGTAACACAACTGGATCCAAAACATTATCAAATTGTAAGTATATACCGGCCTATTTTTAACCCATCAATGAACGAAATGCAGTTTTTCTATTATATTTTGGCTAGCTTCGAATTTGAGTGGAACCAGAAAAACAATTGAGGTAGAATAATATGAATTTATTTTATATCGTGGTTTCTTAAAACTAGCCCTTGGTTAGCGAAATGTTCACAACCAATTCATAAGGAACAAGCATCCTAAAGTCTAAAAAAATGGTTTCAAACTTCCACAAAGGACTGAAAGCTTGAAGCATTTTCAATAAACTTACGGTATCCCTTGACTTTAGTTCGCTCTTTACAATGATCCATTTGCAAAAAACTGCTGATATTATACATCGATATCTTGATCTCCTTCCTTTCCCAGTACAGAATTCAAACAGCTTCTGTTCAGTGCTACTAAGGATACAAAATTTTAGTTTAATAATGTGATGTATTGACAAATTGATGGAATCGCTATAGGTAACACCCTAGGTCCAATATAGAATGATATATTCATGGGGAACAAGGGATGGACAAATTCAAACCACACGATAAAAACAAATACACTATACTAAAGACATGTGGGTGATATATTTCATGTCTGTAACACTGAAGCATTTTACATACCTATTCAATTTATTCAACAAAACACAGTGAAATAGAGTTTACTATAAAACATTAACAGGATGGAAAATCTCAATTCCTTGATCTTGGAACTAAACGAACTCCAGCTGGTCAACTACAAAGGCATATCTAACGCAAAAACATATGAAGTAGGGTTTATCAAAACTATAACAGTTTCTATCCAATAAGTTATAAAAAGGGGATCGTACGAAATCTTCTTGACCGTGCTCGTAAACTCTATTCTGAGAAAAGCCTAGAAGAACTTGCATTTACTAAAACGTTTTCACGCGAAAATGCATATCCACAGAAATTCACCGATAAGTACGCTCTAACGGAGGACAGAGTCAGGTATAATTCAGTTAAAAAAACTTGCTTCCTACACCTGTTATACCTTGTGACCTGTGTGTCCTGTTAATGTATACGTAATGATACTTCCAATTAGAGAGCAGTGAATTATCGATCGGACCAATGACGCGTAAAACCCGTACGAGCAACCTACAGTCCTTATCGATCCTGCTTTCCGCCTTGCCCAGCAAGTTAAGTTCAGAACACCAATCTCAGCCTCTGCGATATGAATCGTTTATTTCAAACATACTGAGTTTATATACCAACCAGATAGACCACATCGCACCATCAAATATGAAACATTTGTACAAGAATTAGCAAAATATGACTGTGAGTGAGGGAGGTAGTAATTAATAGACAGGGCATAATTCAAGAATGGTAGATCGTATAATAATAGTTCTTAGGTCAAAATAAAGCTTATGATAAGAGGGATATGAATATCAATAGTTTAGTTACATAACAATTATACGATAAAAATATACACATAGTACATAAATGAATCCCAAAAGTTACCATTCATTATGCTTATCGGGACCTAACAATCTGAACTTTAGAGGAAAAGAGAGTACTCCGTAAATTAAGTATAAAATAGATGCTAGGTTGAATATTGCTGATCCGGAGGCAAGGTTCATTACTCTATGCGAAACAAACTACTCCTTAAAACAAACGAAAATTAACAAATCCTCTTTTTCAATACCTTTAATTACTTTAGCCAATTTACACATGCCAAAGTACATACACCGAAAGAACAGAGTGGTCAGTAAATGTTCATATTTCCAAGCACGTTCGAAGTAATTCGGGACTTGAAAGTCTCACAGCCTTGAACAGTGAGTAGCTCGATATCTGATCAACAAATGATATATCATGGACGTGCATAAATCATTCCAATCCGGGGAATAAAAAGTGGAGAAAAATGTTGCAGCTCAAGACCTTTCGGAAGGAAAACAGTGAATACACCTAAGCTACTGTGGCCGATTGTAATCATGCCACTAAGCCTTCCAACATTAGTAGTGATATTCGCACGGACCACAAAAAAGTCATCTGTATTCAACAATACGGCTCGATCCAACAGTTAGTGATTCCATAGACTGATGTCACGTTTATTTTGCGACTTTCTAGCTTTTCATGAACCTACTTCAATTTCAATCATTATTGCACGTCGAAGTAGGTGGTAGTAGCAGACACGTAACAAATACTCCGACCACTTCAGTCAGTGGGAACTTACAGTCTCATCAATTCTTTTAGCATCTTTGCCTAGTAACATATATTTAACCTCAACCTTTCACACTGTCGTTGCGAACGATGCCTTGTAAATACCTATTAGTGTAAACTAACAGCCTACGAAGGTTTCCTACTTTAATGAGTCATGTTTTTTCGGACAAACAGTAAAACACTGTTGTGAAGTACACTCACCACCTTAAAAGGCCAATAGACATCTCGCCTGCCCCACAAGTGACCCAAGTTATCTATCTGAATTCATACCGAGAATCTGTCACATTAACCCACTAGGGTTTATTAAATTTCCGAGATGAATGTAGTGGGTAACGCGCTTAACTGGTTCACTATTCCCTCTCGAAGTGCTTTCACATGGCCACGTGTACAGAACCACTTCCAGCGAAGTCCTATGCATTGCATTCTCGTGACGGGGGTGTTGTTTACGAAACTGAGGGAACAAAAAGCGAATGTCCGTCGCTCTAATCGGGTTGATGGATAAGGAGGGTCCATCTAAGGGAGTTGGAAAACCCTGATTCCAAACCAATGGTGTACATGGACTCCAGGATCTTGAAGGAACAAATGACGTATGAGCCAATCGTAGGTCACCGGCTGCCGTGGGACTGCATCTCCTGACATTGCTCCACTGCCTTGTGAATCAGACATTTAGGTCGAAGTCTCGAGGTGAGGTTCCCTAAGGAAACCACCTGCTTCGGTTTTGGCACCCGGGCAGTACCATAGCCCACACAAAAATCAAGTGAGTTGTGTGACGGATGTGTATTCGGTGCCCCCTTGTACCAATAGTTATGTGTTCAAATAAATAAAAACAATATAGAATATTAAAAAAGCATTCACGTGTAGTTCCAAAAGACCAAATGATTGGTTGAAAAGTTATGGATATGAAGGGGTTCTGGTCATTTTGGAATAAATGAAAAGTGGAAAGAATTACAGTAGTCAGTGGAGACTAGCGCTAGACCTTCAACCATTCGTTTCTAAGTTAACACTTCGCTACTTCTTCAGTGTGAATATAGCTGGCTACCAACCAATCATCATTACCTTTTGCATAAAAATATGTGTAGTTGAAATCAGATTACATGAACTGGTACTTAGTAAAATGGTTATGTAATAACTAAAAGCTGATAAACAACAAGAAGTAACGAATAGTGAAAATAGAATTTCGCACTATGATTGTATAAACGACTACACATTGTATGCCCCCAAATGCCCTGGTACGGTCGAGAGTAGGGAGAGTCCGCTCTCCCTCTCGAAATGCTCTCACATGGCCATGCGTATATAGCCTCTGCCAGGGAAGTCCTACTCACTGCCTTCACGTGGCGGGGGTGTTGTTTACGAAAATGAGAGGACGAAAAGCGAATGTCCGGCGCTTTAACCGGATCCCAAACCAATGGTGTACATGGGCTCCAGTATCCTGAAGGAACAAATGGCGTATGAACCAATCGTTGGTCACCGGCTACCATGGGACTGCATCTCCTCACGATGCTCCACTGCCTTGTGGGTCAGACGTTCAGGTCGAAGGCTCGGGGTGTGGCCCCCTAAGAAAACCACCTGCTTCGGTTTGGGCACCCGGGCAGTATCACAGCCCTCACACAAATCAATTGAGATTCGTGTGGCGCATATGTATTTGGTGCCTCCCTGTACCTATACTTATGTGTTAAAATAAAATAATAAATAACACATTGTATAATTAACGTTCTTATCAAAAAGATTATAATCTTGAAATTCCGTCCTGCACAAAAACTGAAAAAAACAGTATGGCCTACAAAAAAGCAATGATCAATAAAGAAATGTAGGACAAAATGAAACAGATGCGAAAAACACTCACTGTCATAAGACACTCTAAACGACCAATTATCCTACATCTCTTGTCGTTCTGAATATCACCACAATCCTCATTATTTCTATCAACACACTTCTCTTCCTGATCTTTATTTTCAGATGTCGAATTTTTTAAACAACCAAATGAAGACTGGATAGGGTCTGACGGCGGTTTTATGACATTTGGAGAACCCGGTGAGTCAACGATGATCACATCATCATCACCGGAACAACTTGACACTGGAGATGAATTCTTATGTGAAATTTCGTCATCCGTGCAACGATTAGGGGAATTATGTGGTTTAATATGCGAACTCCCAACATCTGATAAGGAAAGTTGAAAAAGTAAAAAAGCAACAGTACAGTAGTGACGAAGTTTTAAAACACGAAAGGACAATTCTGGAGATGTTCGCGATGTTTTTATCAATTAACTTAATAAAACATCAAATAAATATTCACCACACAGCAAGGAAATGGAGTCATGAACAGAAAGAGGAAGAAGGGTGAGCATGAGTAGAAAAAGGCAATTAATCAATAAAAATAAGTGGATGAGATTAGTAGATAATAGGAGAAACAATTCAGTTAGGAGAAATATAACCGAAAGAATTCTTACGGTTAAAGATCCTCTCACTTTTATGAAGAATGTAAAAGAGAACTACAGCGACACCGCCACTGCCTTCTATTCTGAACCACGTTTGATAATAACGTAAGCCACTGAGTTGCATAGTATTTACTACCCCAAAACAGAGTCAACACGGACCAATAGATTCCAGTCACAGTATTGTGTCATAAAAAGACTACACCTCTGCTTTTACCAACCACTTACAGTCTCGGCAAATAATCAAACATGTGGAATTCATCGGGACAATGTTCGCCACACATGTCCAACCAACCGAAGCCAGTGTTCCAAAATGGTTACACCAATTGAATTATCACCACTGTTCCTGAGTGCACATCGTCGAACACAGCATTGATAACATGGTGTTGACACTGAGTATCACCAATTCTTCGAACTTCTCGACTACTTTTAACTGTCCATTACTGACAGTACGTTCAAGTACATGCTCCTGATAGCCTTATAAAAGCACTTTGCACCCAGAAGGTGCAAAGCATATACATTACACTTTTGGACACCGATTTTCAAGTGACCAAGTGGGATTTGGATAGCTTGAGTATCAGCACACAGTAAGACAATATCATTCACATACTGAAGGTCGATAAGTGTTTTTCTAAGTAACAGATCCTCACCACTATTACCTACTTCCTTCACAGCTGTTTACAGAATGTCGTTGATGACATCGGTCCAAGTTGCCACACCTCATTAGAACAACAAAGTGAACTCAAAATTCATAGAAGTAGTACAGGAAGAAAGAATTAGTTCGCAGAACGAAAGGTACAAAGCGATTTTTATCTCACGGTTTAAGGGAAAACAGGGAGTGTATGCACCGACGCCATTGTGATCGATTCTGAACCACGTCACCCAGAGTCTCAAACCATTGGTTATGATAGTCGTGCGGACCCCAACCAAGTAGTCTGTATCTACCAACATGGCTCATACAAGAAGTTTGTGACTTCAAGCACTGATACCACGTTTTGGTTTGGCCGCCCATATTTTTCTTCCAACCATCCCCCACACAAGTCAGCATTGCGCGTCGTGGTAATCGGTGTTCACGCATACACAACACATGGTCTAACCATCTCAGTCGATGAAGATTCACAACCATCATTCCCTAATACCCTGCGTCTAACCTCACTATTACTTACCCGGTGATCGCAGCAATATTTCTAAGGCATCTGTGGTCGAATACTAGTAGCTTACGAGTATCTTCTACTCTCAATGACCACGTTTCGCAGCCGTATAGTAGAACAGAACGAGCCAGTATACCTCGATTGTTTCATCACGATAGGCAAGCCCGACTACCACGTCAAGGTAGCAACAACGGTCGGGAATAATTAAAACAAGGTGCTGATCACTCACTAACAGTAAACAGGAATAGAAGAGGTAAGACAATCAGGGGTTTTGTCAGAGTCTGTACGTGATGTATTACTTTACAATGTTACACACACTCTACCACAGACAGATAACACACGTACATTGTTCCAAAATCTGTCGAACATACCATTCTTACTAGGCTGATCAATTAACACCCTTAGTTTCATCAATAACACTCGCTACTTAGACAAATATCTCAGTTGAACACTAATTATTGCGAAAATCACCATCAGAGGAATTCGCAAATGTTTTTATACTAGATAGCTGCAAATACTGATGTAGTGAAGAAGATACACGAAACTCAGTCTATTGTTCAGTAGCTACTTATACGTAACAGAAAAATTTAAACTATGAGTCGATTACAATTCATTAATAGATAGTACTAGCATACACCAAAGTGAAAACTAACCCTGACTTATTGTCTTGAAGTCCAGACGTCGTTTAGTAATAACCTGTTGGGACTGTATATAAGATACACAATAATGATTATGATAACGATTATAATACCTTTTTGTCAATTTTCGATGTGTGCAATTTAAAGGTTGTTTTTAAGTCATTCAAAATAACATAGATTCTATCTGGATTGAATGCTATCTCCTCTATGCATTTGTCGAGTATGGGTTTAGATACCTCAGTTTTCTGAAATTCGTAGGTTGTCTGGAGAAATTTTCTTCTCAGTATTTTAACAATTTGCTCATCGCTGTCTGATAAGTATTTTCGGATTTGTTTTGTGAACTAAAAGACAGAAAAATTAAGTCTACTGAATAACATTAACGTCAGAATTGTCAAGGATCATTTGAAATTGAAGTAAAAATTGTAGAGGTAAGGATAAGTTCGCTAGAACAACAGGATACAACCGAAATTGCCACAACCAACACCAACACGAACGTATACAAATAACGCGTAAATCTAATACAGAAACCAGAAAATTATGATAAAAGTAAAAATTAATATTAAGGGCTAAAATGTTGGTGAATAACGTTGACTTCTAATACTTAATGGACCTCGATAAGAAAACTTAGTTGCCTTTATAAGAACCGAACAAACAACCAACTGATAAGCAAAATACTAATACAGGACAATGCTTAAAACATATCAAGACAGGTTACCTGAAAACAGGCAAGCAGAATATTCACCAAAGAAAGTGTTTGTCACTTAACGCCAAATGCCCTGGTGCGGCCGAGGGTGGACAAAAGTCTTCTTGTGACAATCACAGAGGAATTAGTTTGACTAATATAGTGTCTAAAATATTAGCTTCAATAATACTTCGACGTCTAACCAAAGCTCGTGAAGAGCAGACTAGAGAAAACCAGGCTGGTTTTCGACCTGGACGTGGTTGTATAGATCAAATATTCACACTACGTCAGGTCCTAGAACATAGACACACATTCAGACGCCCCACAATGATAGTATTTCTAGACCTTAAGGTGGCATTTGACTCTGTTGATCGTGAGGTTCTATGGCAGTGTTTGTCACTGAAAGGAGTACCAAAAAAGTACATTAACCTTATACAGGCTCTCTACTCGAACACAACTGGCCGAGTGAAAGCATATGGCGAACTGTCATCAGAACTCATTACCTCAAGTGGTGTTCGTCAGGGCTGTCCACTCTCTCCATTCTTGTTTAACTTTGTCGTTGACGTGCTTTTAGAAATAACACTTTCCTCATCTAAATTTCCAGGGGTTGAACTTCTACCGGGAGATTCACTTGTTGACTTAGAATATGCCGATGACATAGTTCTATTTGGTGAAGACGCTGACAGAATGCAGAGTCTGCTGACCACTCTAAGCAACAATGCAGGCATGTTCGGCATGCGATTTTCTCCCTCGAAATGCAAAATGTTGCTTCAGGATTGGGTTCTGTCGACATCTGAACTAGTGATAGGGAGTGAAGTAGTTGAGCGTGTCGACCGCTTCACTTAACTCGGAAGTCTCATCAGCCCTTGTGGTCTAGTGTGTGACGAAATCTCAGCACGGATACAGAAGGCTCGACTAGCTTTTGCCAACTTGCGTCATTTGTGGCGTAGGCGAGATATCCGTCTATCAAACAAAGGACGTGTTTACTGCGCAGCAGTTCGTTCCGTCCTACTTTATTGCAGTGAAACATGGCCAGTAAGAATTGAGGATATTCGTAGGTTACTAGTATTTGATCATAGGTGTCTTCGAAGCATTGCTCGTATATCATGGGACCACCGAGTAAGTAACTCAGTTGTTAGGAAACGGGTACTAGGTAAGGATGGCAAATCAATTGATGAAGTAGTGAAACTTAATCAGTTGAGATGGCTGGGACGTGTTACGCATGCCAGACCACTGACTGCCACGACGTGCGATGTTTTATGGTGTAGGGATAGGTTGGAAGAAAGCTAGGGATGGCCAGACCGAAACATGGCACAAATACATGAAGTCACTGACAAGTGGACTAAGCCATGTTGGTAGGTGTAGACTACCTGGTTGGGGACCGCGAGATGATAGCAACCGATGGTTAGAGACCTTGAATGACATGGCTCAAAATCGTTTGCAATGGCGCAGGTGCATCTAGTCTCTGTGTTCTCTCAAACTCTAATCTTCTGAATTCTTCATGTCCTTTACTTTCTTTCCAAATCTATTCCACTGGACTATACTCCTTAAATAACATCATCAAACCCAAATGTTCCCTGTCATTATTTATACTTTCACTACCTCTACCACTACGGGATTCGAATCGATAACTGAATCTTTGTGCTAATGTGGTATGGCAACTCGAACTGATGTACGTACGTACGAAGTTCCATGTTTTTACTGACTGACTGACTGCGGCCGAGGGTAGGAAGAGTCCGCACTAATTCAACGATCTGTGGCGCATATATATTTTGGTGCAGTTTTGATGTCAATAGTTAACTAAATGATAATCAGGTGCAATACTGAAGGCTAAATTATGTCTTCGTGCATAACACACCTTAGTTATCAACGAGGTACTTTTTTACGAATAGCTTTTACATGGCTAATTTAACAAATCACAGCCCGTTTTTTGTTAGTCCGATTTTAGGGAAGCTTTTTTCGAAAAGAATGTTCTTCAAAAGGAAAGAAATGATCAAGTTCTGGTCTTTCATACGATACTTCGGGTATGCAGACAAGTTTAAACTGATTATTAGTTTAAAAATATTGTACTAGTGTCTTAATGAAAGACATCGAGGTGGAACACTAACCTAACAATGGTTTGTTACTCGAATTAAAAAAAGACTGTATGAAGCTATATTTAGAACACTAAAAGATGATAGAGCTGGGATTGGTTAAAGACGTCTAGTACTTAACAAGAAATTTGTAGGATACGGTAAACGAACGGTATGTTAAACGCATCAAATTCCGATTTGGAAAAGCACTAAATTTCACAGTACATGGTTATTGGTTAGTATGAGAATGTTGCCATCGAAGGCAGTCTTAATTAACAGAGCTAAAGAAATACATTTATTATCAATGTGTTATCAACCGACAATATATATAACTGGTTAATATGATTGTGAACAGAATATGTTAATGCAGTATTCCTGAGAACGAGAAGATTCTGACAACTCTGAAACACCTTAAATATAACTTTAGTCTGTAAGCCTAAGGCATTGCAGTTGGTTCGAATTTTATTTTCACTGACAACGGGACGATTATCTTTAAAATAAATTATTGTACACACGTCCTAGTAATTTGATATAAATTGGCTGAGATTTGTGACAAATCTGAGAGTACATAAAAGAAGTATGGGGGCAGAAACAAAAAACCCACATCAGACCAGGTAGAACTCATTTTGAATATGCGCAAGTCGACTGCCGTTCGAATCCCAAGAGGATTTGAATGAGACAAATAGTAAGTCTTTATCATATGTTAATATGATCCTAAAATCCTCCCGACCTAAAACTTTATGATTAAAAATAAACGAAATTGGTCAGAGTGGATGAGTGCCTGTATTACGTTTCAATACTACTATTAAACAAGAAGCGGAACACTTTTTATGAAGTAGAAGACAGAACAACAAAAACATCCTTTCAGAAGACTCGGTGTGACATGCACTATGTTCCTGGCTAAAGACAGTTGGCATGAAGTATTTCAGTATCTTTCCTGCCTAACTAATCGGACTTTATTTATTCTCTAACCAAATTCAGCAAATCATCTCGGACAATATAAGCACTTCGCCGTCAGGGTTACACATCCACTGAACTCCGAAATCAGCCGAATCAAACCTTGTTGCCATCCTGCTCACTGAACGCGGTCTTATAAATACCTTAAGACTGATCATGGAACAAGTGGCTGCATATCCTATATTTCGTAGACAACCCGTAAAAACGACAACCGACTTACGGTTACAAATGCTTAAAAACTAAGACGAGCCTTGCCAAGAAAAGTTTATTTCAGTCATTCATTTCAAATAAAAAACCCAGAAAACAGCGAAAAGAGTCATCCATGAATACATTTTCGCTGACAACTATGTATTTATATGAGAATGAATCAGTGTTTAATCACTCATTCCCATGCTTCTAAAGGAAAAAATTCGTTCGCTAGTGAGTTCATTTATTCATACAGACCTAACTAATAGTGTCACATTTAAAGAATGATAAATAACGAATTGTAGAAAAATTACTAGTCTGTTTCCAGTTTCGATCGATCAATCCGTTTAACCGGATTATCACCGTTGTCTAACGTTTCCCTCAAGGAGGTTGGGTGACCGACATCGACCTGTAGTATATAACTGGATAGAAAGGACTGTAGCTAACTTTATTTTAGTGACCGAAGAGTCTTGCTCTTACTAATATCAATACGGCGTAAATTGTTTATTTATTTCAATGGAGAGCACTCGAATTAGCCGTTGGTCCCTGGATAGTGACAACGTGACGAATGGAGAGAAGCTCAAGTTACGATCTGATCGCAAGATAATGCATCCTTAAGACTGATTTCGTAAATATGTTTAGAATCCTGAACTTAATAAGATAGGATCAGAACTTTTCGTAATGACTTTTACAAGTTCATTATGTTCTGCTACGGTATTAAGTCTTCTGTGTGAATATTAAACAATCTAACGAAATAATACTCAACCCAATAAATCCGTGACTTCGATAGGACACAAATAAGAGCTCGTATCAGAAACTGTATTGTATAGTTGTAACAGATTTGAACATAACGACATGTTTAATTGTATGGCAGGTATATGAGTTACTCACCACATTATGTCGGCTTTCTTTGCTGTTTCATTAACAGATGTTGAATTATCTTCTGTGGCTATAGATTGGTTCAATCACGTTATCTTCTGTTTCTTTCTTTCCATCATCCTACACGTAACTATCTATATACTTCCTCCCCGCTGTAACAAACATCGCAACTCTAGATCGGATTTTAACCTATCAATGAGTGAATGCTTCATTCTACCATCGGGTGAAATCAAGGGGTAACTAAAGTGTTTTATATACAATAAATTCGTGAGTGTCAAGATAGCGCCGTGGTTCTGTCAGAAAGAGTCGATTTTGTTCATTTGTTGGGAACTGTCAGGTTTTCTCTGTAATCTGGGGATGTTACGTGTTGTCTACTACAATGTCTACTATATCACTGTTGACTCGTGTAATGTAAAGATCGTTGGATAAATAATTTCCTTCCAATTCTGGTGCTGGTAGTAATTTTATAGTCTATTTACTCCGACAGTATGGTGATCTAGAACTCTGCAAAGTCCTCTTTAAGAGATGTCGTATATGCGAAGTGACATATCAAGACGAAAAGTGTGTATGCTGTAGTGAAAAGTTGTTGCAAAATGGTATCAGTCAACTAAATACGGTATTTAACGCAGAAATATTAATTAAACATAGTTGTAGATCAAGTTCGGAATACCCGTTTTAACAGAATAATCAAGACTTAAGGCGGTCTGCACTACTTTCGGCAATAGTTAATGGGCAGCTGGAGTTTTATTCTGTCTTCTGTGGAAAACGCATTAAATAATTTAGGCTCCAATATTTGTAGTGAGCACTGCTTTTGACAATCTTGTAAAATGATCCACAGATGTTGATAGTAAAAAATATTTTATCGGAGGCTACAATAATACTCTTCAAGGTGTTCATCAAGTCACGAATGTGGGGTGGAGTGTATTGGTTTGGGGGGTATTATTTAACTTTAGTTGTCTTTAGCCTTCGGCAAAGTGCTAATCATTGATTTTATTTTGAGGGAGCTTATCCAATGGAAATGACTATGAAATACTTAAAGGATCAATTATCCCTAACACGGAATACTTATAAAATTTATTTATTGAGAGTTTTTGCTGTCCAGGAGCCAGTTCCCATTTTTATAATTACTGTTATTCACAAACGGCATTATGGTACATAAGAATTGTGAGAAAGACATTCCAGGTTTCTTCAGAAATGAAATCATACATAGTTTAATAACGTATGCATAATATTCACAAACAGAATATGACATTCTAGTTTAAGTAACTGCAGGGTTAGTGGTTTAATGAAAATAGAGAGTGTTGAAAGAAGACTTACTAAGGCTGTTTTGGGTTATCCCGAAAATGAGGATTACCACCAAAGGTGTAAACTACTCAAATTAGAACTTCTCTGAATCAAGTGCATCAAATCAAACCTAGTCTTCATCCACAGTCCTACAAATTGTATTTATTACGCATCGGAATCCCCCTTCTCTCATTCTATCATATCATCCAACAACTGGCGCGATAAGGAAAATATCCTAGCGATTACGAGAATTTACACTTACGTAAGCTAGAATTTTTTCGTTATTCGCTACTCAACCATGTGGAACGGACTGCCAACAAACCCCTGCCTCAGTGAAACTTCAGCTTGGTTCATAAGTATCGTTGATGATTTTTCTTCCGAACGTGGATTGTGTCACCAATTGAATATCAATATGCTTTGCAATGAATTTTACAAACAAGGTCCGACATCTATCTAACTAACTGTAAAGCTAGGTTTAGCCTTCGAAAGTTTTCCTGTTTATTTTTTTCTTTCTATCCACCTTAATATCTGAAATCTGCTTATGCTCATACTTATGATTTTTATTGTTATTATTGTCGTGATTTACTCTTCGACGCATAAGGTATACTTTTCGTCCCTCAGACGTGTTCTTCAGAAAAACTAGACGTCGCATTATTGATCATCAAGTAGGACGAGTCATTATAGACTATGATTTGACTTGTAGATCTTATAGATTAGGTAATCACATCATGACATCTACAATTTTGGGATTAGGTCTATTATTATGGTAGCAAAGAAGTGCACCAATACCGAACCAGACCATGCTTACACAAGTGTATGAACCGGATAGTCCCAGGTATTTTTAGTTAGCATTGTTACGTCCAAGTTTTTGTTCATTCCCGTTATTGAAGTACGGTATGTTGATCTATTTGCAATTTACGAACCCAAAATTAACAATAGAACCAAACTCCAATTTAGGTACCAAATTTTATTCGCAATTTACAAATAGTCGACACAAATGTCGTTCTAACAACAATAATTATAACAATTACAAAACAAACATTCAATTTTGTAGGTTCTCAGAGCAAAACCTCCCAAATACCAAACCAAAGACAAAGAGAAACCAAAATGTCCAAAAATAATGATATAAACATACAAGTTCGGAAGTTAGGTGAGACAAATACATCCAAAAACATAGTGAAATTAATAGTAATAATACAAAGGTTTTAATCAGCCAAATGTCTTCAGCTCCCCTGTAACAAGCATATCGTATTCAACCACTTCTAATTATCATACTAAATTCTTCGGCACGTGTGATAGGTGCTTATAGAGATTTTGCGAAAATTCGGTTCTGATCAGAAGAAAACTATGTGTCTGATATTTATTTTATATAAATACATAGGCTCATAGTATTATTCAAATGATATTTAAGAACTAGAATAATATCTGTTTTTAGCAGGAGTGTTTTGTTTAATCAATTTACTAATACTTATTTCCGTATATTTAACTGTTTCTGTTATATTTGCGGTATGAACAGAAGGTGACAGATACTTTATTTATTTAAATGAGTAAAGAAATATATGTATTCAAAGTCTATACTCGTTATTTGACTTATTTAATTTTGTTATTGACTAACGTGATTTAAGTCGATGATAATATACGAGGATAGGCGACATATATATTTCGACAACGATCATCCATGCGATCTACTTGGAGTCAGAACTTAGGCCACTAAAGTGGAGACCCCTTCGACAACATCGTCCGATCTAAATGTAGAAAAAATAAACGGCCTCACAAAACTCTGAAATTTTAACCATTTTGAATGAATCAGTGGGCTTACCACCAGACGATTAGTTAAGCATAAGTACAGTGAAATTAACGGTATAGTCCTAACTTTTGACACTGATAATGATTGTTATGTACACATTATGAAAAATATATTTACTGAATTCTGTTAATATTATTATAAACCAAAAGGTATTTAAGCTTTGGTAAAAGCTATGCATTTTGTCATGCAGTAACATTTGAAGTGTAATGTTTCTTATTTTAGAGAGAAAGAAGAAATCAACTTGTGTATGTTTACAATTTTACCATCAGGTCAAACATATTATCCCAGAATTCTTTTGCAAACTTCACTTAATTTATAGTTCACTTCAGATTCTCACTTCATTACAGGTCAAAGCTCAAATTACTTACTTAAAAGTGAATTAAAAACAAATTTTATAACATAATTTATTAAAATTCATTCATATTATACTTTCTTATGAAGCCAATCACAATCATGTTTGTTTATTTCTAATTATATTTCACAAATCGTTTTTTGAAATAAAGGTTATAAATTAAAACAGAAAAAAAGTAGATAAATCCCCCGTCCCCACCCCACTAAAAATGAACTTGACTGATAAATTACAACGTACTTATTATCAATCAGTTCTAAATGGTTATTATTTCAAAAACCTAAACGTAAGATTACATATATGCATAGAAATCTAAAGAAAAATCAAACCACTTATATTCAGGAAGTAGAAAAAAAATTTTCTGTTAGATTGCATGAAATATTCTGGCATTTTCTAATGGATAGATATACAATGGAAATTTTTCTGAAATATAATAATATCCACAAATATCTTAAGGAAAACATTAGCTACTTATAAAGAATTAAGTAGCTTAAAATAATTAGTAAAATAATTACAATTCTCAAGGTATATATTTATCTTAAAATGCTTCTGAAAATATGTACTTATGTACTTTACTTTTTGTTATTATTTATAGCTTGTGTAATCCTGTTATTTATTTATGATCTTCAATACTATCATAGAATGATTAATTGTAAATGATAACTCATGTATTTTTATTAATCTGTGAAGTTCCCTTATATAATTAAAAGAATTTCTCTATTATTATCATTTTCTACTTAATGTTGAGCCAATTGAAGTTGAAAGAAATAATATTTTAGAATATTCAATACATATGAATAATAAGTATACAAGAAAGACACAAAACAATATAAGTTCTCTAAATTATATATATCAATAATAATTTCTTTTTAACTGAATTTATTTTCTAAAATATTCTTTTCATATTCAATTCATTGCTTCTTTTAAAAAAAAGGTGTTTATTTATCATTGCAAAATTTTATATTATAATGAGTAAATAATTGACGTTTTTTCTGAACAGTCCTACTGTATGTATGTATAATACATTTTAAACAAGTACGTACACAATGTACTCGACGAGCTAAATTCACTAATTCATTAATAATTTCATCTAAAAGCAATAGAATTGCTGCCAATATATGAAGAAAACATGCAAACCATGAAATACCATATGCTTCGCCAAAATATACAGGACCTTCTGTTCGTAAATGTAATTTTATAGTGATGTGATAAATAAGCACTGATAAGGCAGTAACAAATGCTAAGAGAAAATAGAAAAATAGAAAATAGACAGTAATAATAAATATGAAGCAAGAAAGAAAAGGAAAAAACAACAACACTAACACACACACACACACACGGATTAACGACAATGTAAATATAACAACAATAAAAAAAGAAAGATCATGATAAATAACAAAACAAATATTTGATTTGTAATTTTTTTTCCCAATAATTTATTAACAAATAAATATGTTTGTTCATTTGAAAAAAAATTCTTGTTTTTTTTCTCTTTTTATGATTTGGAACCGTAATGGTATGTGTTTGTTTAGTGAGTTTGTTTGTTTTCTAGGATCTATGTCGATGGAACTAATAAAGTTAATGAATATTATTTGATGATCATAATTTGTCATAATGTTTATTAGACTAAGTTCATAATATAGATCAGTGATTATGATATTTATATGAGGTAACATTTTATAATGTAAATACTATTAGGGTTTATACAAAAGTAATGATCAGTGGTTGAAGATTTTAGATGAAATGATTTGATGATTCAACAATTCAGTAGTAATGACATCAATTCATTCTTTCTTCATTTGTTCTTAGATTCTGACTATTACTGTTATAGCCTATATGTGGTTCATTCCTTTGTGAAAAGTTTGTTTTCTCTGTGCTTAGTTGTTGTTTACTGTCATTGATGTTACTTTAAACTTTATCTTATTGTATTGACAGTAATTGATATTTTTTGATTGGGATAATGAACCGATTAATGTTAGACCACCATTGAAAACCTGGAAGCACTGGACGGCTGTTTCATTCTATTGTGGAACTCCTCAGCAGTGCACATTCACGATTCCATTCGCGGGATTCAAACCTAGGGACTTCAATCTTGAGCGCGAACGCTTAACCTATTGGACCACTGAGCCGGCATCCAACGGTGTTAACGTCTAACCTCAATCAATTCACGAAGTTGCGCAACCATCTTTTATTGTACTGAGGTAGACACCTGTTTCTACCCGACACGGATGAGCTCTACTGGTCACAGTTTTTCGCTAGAACTCCGAGAATTCCCTCACGAAGCTAGTCACTAGTGAGCGCATTGTAATTATCAGTTTAGGGGTTGTGGAGATTGTTAAGTTTTTGATTGAGATCATCAACGGATTGATGTTAGACCACCATTGAAAACAGCCATCCAGTGCTTACAGGTTTTCAATGGTGGTCTAACATCAATCGGTTCATGATCTCAAACAAAAACTTAACAATCTCCACAACCCCTAAACTAGTAATTGATATCTTGGTTTATTAAGTATTTGTGCTGCATTCTACATTTATTTATGACTATCTTTAAACATTCAGTATTAACTATTAAGATATTCATAAGGTATTAAAATAATGACTTGAATTTTGTTGTTTAATAAGAAGATTATAGTTGTTAATTAACTTTTATACCCAGAAACTTAACATCTGATTTCTCGTTAAACTTGAGTGAATGGACTTATTACGTGACTATACAAAATAATGAGGAGATAAAATGAATTTTTGAGTTATTTAAGGGATAGTTTAAGAATAGATAAACTATGAAAATTATGGTGAGTTTACTATTCAGTTTCATTGAATTAGTTTTATTAATGTCTGTAAGTAAACTAATAATTAAATAGTATGTAATGCATCTTTTCTTTAATTCATCCTGTAAAATATAAACCAAATGCATACAACAGTATGATAGGATTACTTGTCAGTTCATCTGTTGACATTTATCCTTTACTTTTATCTGTCAGTAAACAATAAATTATAGACTTAAACATCACTTTACCAAGTCGAGTTTTACTAACTGGGTAAAATTATACACTGTTACACAAAAGTTGTAGTTTAAGGACATTAACATTACACATTGTTTGTAAGTTGTATTCCGTACATATTATATACATCCAAGCATTTTGAGTATAGATAAATAGTAGCTAGAAGTGGAATCGAGGACGTGCGTTTCGTCCTATTTGGGACTCATCGGCTGGATGTATCTGCATTCGAGTGTTGATGTTCACTCCAGAACTCAGATACAGTACCGTTTACTTCAAACTTCGTCGTGCCGTCCACCTAGCTACTGAGTCCAGATAGCCACTAGCTTGTGGCATAAGGATAAGTTTAATTGATTTTTGTTTTGATTGTATTGTTTGAAAGTTTTTAAAAAAACACCCAAATACACATACCATTCCTTTATTTCTAAAATTTAACTTACCTGCAACGACATGTGCCTCACCTCCTGAATGAAAATAATATAATCTTTTCGGAAGAGCATAAACTAAGTGGCCAGCCACTGAAAGACTCAATCCTAAAAATCCTAATAATATAGCCAATACAAGTATAAAGAATGCACCGTCTTGCCATCCTAAAATAATTTTCAAGTGAGAAAAAATGTAAGCATTTTTCAATGTTCAGTGAAATTTACAAGAATTAAGTGAATAAAATACTTTTTTCATACATAAACAACGTGAATGTAGGCTCAGTAGTTTACAAGAACCTATTCGAGAATCTCCGATGATCAGAACAAACAAGCAACAAATCTAAACTGACAAAGCAGAAGTTCAATATATAAGGTTTAATATACTAAGAAATAATAATTATGTAGTCAAATTATAATTAGGTTTCATACTGATTGACACTGATCAATATGATGTATAAGGAGTTTTAGTGAGACTTCCTACTAGTTATAAAAATAGAACCAGTCTGATTAAACATCACATTCAGTAATATTACAATTAAATTATTTGAGTCAATACCAAACTTTTTTAGGACTGAGACATTTGTAATAACTAATTATTTGACAGTATCACACAAATCTTATCCTTCAGTATGAATGTTTCTGCCACATTCAAGTGTATGTTACAAAAACGTCTTTTTCAGAGAGGATAATTCACTTAATTAATTATCTTCATTCCAGTCAGACTTCAATATACTGTATATCTGATAATAATAATGTTAAGTATTAGATTCAGTTAGTATTTTATGATTTTTATTACAAGCAGATAGGCTATTCAGTATTTGTTATACTATCCAATTTAAGACTTTATTCATGTTATTTAGGTACAGTAAAGATGCTCCAGATAAAACTCCTACCCTGGTTAAATTTATTTGATCCAAAGAATCTTTTGAGTATTTATCATGTGTGCTAACAAACCAACGTGAGTTATCCTGAGGTTAAATGTAAGGTATTAGATAAAAACACCGATTGGTTTATGAGACTGTAAGCCTGAAATAAATGAGTTGGTTGGGACATGAATTACGAATAACTATCGACAGTCTTTACAGCCATGTAGTGTGGATTAGCATATGAAGAGTTTGGATAATAACCAGATACGAGAAGATCAAGACAGGAAGTCAGTCCATAAGATTTTTACTAATTGCAGATAGGTTCAAACTTCCTCGTTGAGGCTGCCTTAATAGTCGCCATTAATGGTTGAAGTCGTCTTCTATAGAACTAATTACTGCTTTAATAGTTTTCAAATTAATATCCACAAATCTTTGTCTGGACAATGAAGATTTTAGTGGAAGATAGAATCGAGTTTTTTGAAGTGTCTTAGAGATCCTGCTGACATACATCGCTAAATAACATATTTCATCTAGCAGCCTTGTCTAGTCGTTAACCTAACTTAGTTGTTAAAAGTATGTTTACAGTATTCAATTCTTTAATCCCTGATAGTATGAAACAACATTTGGTCAAATATGCTCAGTAACAGCATGTTTGAATGTATCTTCATTGATTCCGGGTTTGGATCTTCAAAGAGGTTATTTTCTCATCAGTTTTACGAATAAACCTTGTTAGAAAATGATGAAAACAATAAACGAAGGTTAAACGTTTACAATTGATTGATCACTGGGTGGTGATCAATGTCATGTGTGTCAGGTCTTTCTCAGTGCAGATTGAATCCCATCGACCATGTTGCAATGTGGCCACTGGTTTAGGTGACTCAACATTGCGTGCAATATGTTGAGATATAATGGTGGTTTGAGGCAATCAACAAGAAACGTGTCAAAGCATCTAAACTTAAATATAGTCATAATGAAAAAGATTTGGATTTGAATCAGATTTTCCGCTACAGGTCTTTTTTTCTTTTAAATAACAAAAACTCCATTAACTACTCATCGTTACACTCAATGAAATCAAGTGAGTTTATTTCACTGGTCATCGAAAAAATTCATCCAGTTTTCTTAGCTCCCATTAAGATTGCTAACGAATACTTTGACGTTCAACAATCAAGTCATTGATCAGTATAATAATTGTTAAGTGTAGTTCAAGTATATTAAATGTAATAATATATACATATCACTAATGTCATTAAATAATCAATACAAATAGATTAAATCTGGAGATGCAAGTGCCTTGATACTAACACAGTAAATTAATAGCATTACTTTTTTTATTGTGTAACAACTCTAGAAGAGATTCCATTAGTAGGTATGCAATAAAGTGAAGTTCACAATTATAATACAATAGTTTATAGTTTATTCGTATCGTGTCGTGTAGAGATAGGTATCTAACTCAGTAAAATGGAAGGTGGTCGCGCAATTTAGTGGATTGATTGAAGTTAGACATTAACACCGTTGGATTCCGGCTCAGTGGTCTAGTAGATTGAGTGTTCGCGCGCGAGACTGAAGGCCCTAGGTTCAAATCTCGTGAGCGGGATCATGAATTCGCACTGGTAAGGAGTCCAACAATAGAACGAAATGACCATCCAGTGATTCCAGGTTTTGAATGGTAATCTAACACCAATCGATTCAAGATCTCAATCAATAATTTAATAATCTTCACAACCTTATACTTATAGTTTATTGTTTACCACTTTTCAGGTATTCTAAATCAGTAGTCAAAATGAACTATTTTCTATGCCATATCATTATTACCATACATATATTTATAATATTTGATTAATACATGTGTAATTATAGAAATAATAATGACCGGAACTACATTCTATTAAAAACAAACTATTCCCAAGTAATTTAATTACAAAATTATATAATAAGAATCTAGTTTCATTGTATTAACTTTATAGTTCATTGTATAAATCACTTAACCAATTAAAATGAATTATTCAATTCAGTAAATTAATTATATCTTTATTGATTGTAGCATTATAAAATATCGTATTCCTGTTATGTTATTTATTTTTAATGAATATCATATGCTACTTAATTAATTTTACATAAAGTTTGATAATAAATCAATGAAAGTAAGGTATGTAAATATCAGTACATTTGAAAGATGGTGATTGATCAGTTCCCGATGTCAATTCGATCCTTATCTATTGTGTATGTCTTCTTCTTTCAGTCAGGTATTTTCAAGTTATAATATAGATATAGTAGAGAAGATTTGTAACTTAGATGGATGTTTTTGGTATAGGTTTGTTCATTGAGTTGAATGGTTTAATCCTGAAGCTTTCATTGTTCTACAGAGAAAAGGTCATGTTGATGATGTTGTACAGAAGAACAATGGAAATTCCATGATGAAATAATCCAACTCAACGAACGAAATTCTATCAGAATAATATGGATATTTATAAGCAACACTTCTAAATGCATACGTTAAATGCTGAAGCACTAGTTTTCTCCGAGGAAGCAATAATTATAAATTATATGATATTGAACCTTTTATTTTCTACTGAACACTTCATGCTGGCAAAAAACATTTCATAGTTTGAGTAGTGGTTAGCAGTAAAATCCACGACAGTCTTTTTTATTTTTGTATGATTCGTCAGTTGAATTTATATACAACCTAATGTTAGTGTTCACAGTAACATCCTGGATTTCATAGATGGAAATTTTCTTGAGACATATTCAACTTTCAGTCATGGACATTATGCAATAACACAGAGATTGACCAATATCAGTTGTGAATATTAACAACAAGGAAGTATAAACCTACACAAATAACTAATACGAATTATAACAATTATCAGGTTAACTTCGACATGATATCATTGCAACTGATGAAGTGATTTAACTTAGATTCTGTCAGCAGTTTTGTTATTTAATATTGAAAGAGAAGTTGCTCGGTCGTATTCTGAAGGGATCAGATCCGTCATTTGAAAAATCTTGTTAATCTATTAAGCATGGTTTTATGTTTCATTCGTGCTCCAACTACGTCTTTTAGTGTCTGATAAAAACTATAGCTTCCAATTATTCTATGAAGTTAAGCAATTCCTTTAAAACAAATTATTTTCAAGATTTTATGCCTACTGGAATGTTTATTATAATTTTTATCACTAAGAATTACTTCAAAATTGTATTATTTAAAAGGTTTTCTAGAACTTCTGACCATTGAGTAGTATAGTGTTTTTTGTACATATTTATCAAACATTAAAAATTTTTATCACTGAGAGGTGAGACTATAATTTATGGACGACTTTTGAGCGAAGCTAGACTGACCTTGAGAGTGTCCGACTAATAAATACGACCAAATGAGGGCTATAAATTAGTGTGAGGTATTAGAATTATGATTTACAGTTGATTATTAAGGTGAGGAATTAGATTTAGGGTTTTCATCACGAACCGATATAATGCTATAATGCCAAAACTCTATTTAGCCATTTGTATGGGTGATTTTGGCGCCAAAATCCGAGACCTGTTATACTATACCTGATTTGTTCGACTATAAATTATAGTCTCGCTCACCAAGATTGAATATTTATTGAGTCATCTGTTGAAACGTTTTAGATTGAAATGACTTATACTAAATGATCGTTTGGTGGTCTATAATCTTAGGAAATTAGATGGCTCTGTTAGGAAGCTGTGAACCTGAGTTTCACGCTGGTTAGTTCCATCCCTTAGGTATATGTGAGATTTGAACCCGTTTTATTTAATATCACAATTGGGGACATTTTTCCTGTTATTTAGTGTTAATGGTAAAATTTCCTTTCGGTAAACATGTATCAATTTTAATTTGAGGAAAGCGGCGTATTACGATTAATTTGGTAATTTGAAAATAAAGTCTAACTTCTAAGAAGGCACTCATCAGTTCTTTTTATGATGTGTTAACCAACAACATTCCTGACAGCTGCTTCCTACCATCTATCTATAGAGTAGTGGATCCGCCATTGTTCCATTCAGACAAAATCAAGATAAACCTGATTCCCATGCAATTCAATATTAGTTTTGTGGGGCTTTTACTGATATGCACTCACTTATATTCAATACGACTACAACTCTTCATCACTAATTAAGATACTCATTATATTTTCATCTGGTTAACCGAAGTTAGTTCTACTGACAGAGACTACAACTAAAATAATATCTTTGATCAATTAAATCGTGGAGTAATTTCAGCTAGACACCACTGAAAAACAGGAAGCATTGGGCAGATTTTTCGTTTTTGTATGGGACTCATCAGGAGAAGGGATCTATGACCTCGTCACAAGGACAAGAATCCATGATTTCCGGTTTCTTACGCAAACGCCCAATCTGTAGACTACTGGTTATTAACTCGAAAAAATTCAGACAAGTTTCTGGGTAAAACGGTGGAATTAGTGAAACTTCAATCGCTGAGATTATTACCAATATGATTTTCACATGTAAAACTAAGGATTTCCTTCAATTCATAGATATACCTAGTTAACATTATGATAATTAATATATTATTAGCATATCCCAATGAGTAGAAAACTTGCATTTTTGACGTACCGTGACTTAATGTAAGCCACTTCTTCAAAGTGATTAGTATTGCTTATAAATATCCATATTATTCTGATAGAATTTCGTTCGTTGAGTTGGATTATTTCATCATGGAATTTCCATTGTTCTTCTGTACAACATCATCAACATGACCTTTTCTCTGTAGAACAATGAAAGCTTCAGGATTAAACCATTCAACTCAATGAACAAACCTATACCAAAAACATCCATCTAAGTTACAAATCTTCTCTACTATATCTATATTATAACTTGAAAATACCTGACTGAAAGAAGAAGACATACACAATAGATAAGGATCGAATTGACATCGGGAACTGATCAATCACCATCTTTCAAATGTACTGATATTTGCATACTTTATTTCCATCGGATAACTGAAGGTAAATCTAGTGAACAAATCACAAATCACATAAAACTCTCTTCTTGGTTTTTAACATTTACTGTAAATCAAAAAATCACCGTTGTTCGGTTTTCAAACTGAATATCTAAACATCAAAAATGAATTTATATAAATAACTAAACTGAACCTCCGTCACGTTGCTTCAATCCTCTATTCAGTTATCAAAAATCTTATGAAACACACACTTCTTATATGTATAATCCAATAAACATGATATCAATAACTTATTTCTGGTAAGAAATGAAGACTAACTTACCTTCATGTTTAGTGATAAAAGGAAGCATGATTTCACATGTTTGATTGAAATAACTACAACGTTTCCAAAATCCACTATGGGTAATATTGTTTGCTGAGAAAAATAAACAAAAAGAAATTATATCATAAGTGATTTGAATGATAAATGATTAACAAGGTTTGCAAGACAAAACCGATTCATATTATTTCATAACTCCTTATAACAGCTTAAAACAGATATAATCATAATCACTATTTAAAGGTGATATAAAATTGTGTGTATATTGTACACTGTTTTTTTTTACTATAACCAACACTGAATATTACATCAGCAATGCACTTCAATGATGCTTTAGATAAAAAGAGTTTCAATTCCTAACTTGTAATTATTCTTTTTCAGTTATCCAAGTCATCATCATTGTCATCCAAGGTAAGTATTCTTAACAAGAGTCTCGTAAGTGGTAGGTAGTTATATAAAATAACACTATCTAATAACAAGTTATGATAGGAGTTTAGTTAAACAATAATAGATAAGAGAAAAATCTTATTAGAAATCACATGTTCTGAATAAAAGATGATTGGTATTATGGTAGTTATAAGTTGTTATCCATTCAATTAACCAATGAATTACGAAGTATCAGACAGAGTGTGTGAGAGAGAATTTGAGGAACATCTCAAGTGTATATTCAGATGCTAAGATAAAGGTATAGGCTTTACAAAAGTAGAAAAACTCCAATTTAACTAGTAGTAAGGAGACATTTATTGTTTCGTTTAAAATTTTATCCCTTTTGGTTGTAGCTGAGACTGAATAGCTCTGAAAGACAGAATTTTTGGTTGCCATACAATTCAATGTCAAACAAGTTACCACAATCAATGATGTTAAGTAAATCTTTTTCAAATGAGTAATCCAGTCTAATCATTCATCTCTTCATCTGTAATTATTTAAAACTATGAAAAGGGATAAACCTCTTTATAAATAATATTATTTTTAAAGGTTAATTTAAGCTCTATCTATAAGAATCCTAAAATGACTTATCATTCATGAAATTAATCATATCCATTATAATATATTTAAATTAAAATAATATTGGACATTAAATAATGGGGATTGTTGCGGCACATATATGAAAGAAGTATTTAAATTTCTGTGAAGATAGTTTACATTTTATCAAAGACTGACATCATCTCAAAAATCGTAGATTATTTATTCTGCTTTAGGATCCTTAACATTAACGACGTATAACTCCAACAAGTGTTGAAACTAAAGTCTTGGTGTCTCATTATGAACATATAACCTTTAAATTCATTAATCTCCTTATTTCTAACTTTGATCAACTGCAACAGAATTAAAAATGATATTAATGATCACACTGATTTTATTCAGCTGTTTAGAACTGAGAACCTAGTCTGTATATTTAAACGAAGATTATTTTCCATCATCAATTATCCTGCTGAATTTAGTTTAGATTATTTGGTTATGAAATATTATCGAAGGGTGATGAACACCTAGATCATTCAGTACTATACTTTATTAGTTGTCTTAATCTAACCTATGGTTGTGATTGTATTAGATGAATTGATGATGTTAACAATATGAAACAAGCAAAAATTGCTGATTAATTATTAAGAATATACTTAACTGGCTATAAAAAAATCTGTTTCTATTTTATATATCATTTGCTGTTCACTAGTTCACTGAGTTCATTTGAAGAAATCATTATTAGCTATTGCTTACAAAATATGTTTATAATAGACTTCTTTGATGATAGAAAGTGTTAAATCTTCACTGTTTTTAATGTATATGATGTAAAACTGTTTTTTGTTCGGTCATCTTCACTACTGATTGATTTTATATTGGATACCATTGAAAAAACAAGGAACACTAAACACCTAGTATATCCTTAATATAGTACTTTTCCTTAGTGCATGTTCATGTGAAGGGTTAAACTTTGAATTTGAAGGTTCCTTGGTGAGTACTTAACCAATGGACTATTGAGCTGTAATCCCAACGTCTACATTTACAACTTCAATCTGTTTATAATATAGTGTGATGAATCATTGGTGATAATTATATCACTTCCAACAGATCTGAAATTTACAGGTCATAACTCTTTCTAGTATTTCAAGAAGTCATTTCACAATAACCCATATGATTATAAATTTGTTTTGAGGGTAGTTTTGGGGATTTTGTAAGTGATATTAGTTGAGGAGAAAAATATTATTTAATAAACCATTTGAATAAACACTAATTAAATTACAAACAGAAAAGAATCTGTCTATTTGTAAAATTAAACAAATCATACAGACAGAATTTTTACTTATCGGATAAAATGCATAGAGCTATCATGTAATTATTGAATAATCAGACAATCAGTTGATCAATTTATCAATCATTAGATCAGTTAGTCAATTAGTCAATCAATCAGTCAGGCGATAAATCAGGCAATTATTCAATCTCATTATATAATGGAATAAAATGAATGAATATAAATGAAATGAATTAATAAATAAATAAATTGGGAGCTTTAGAAAAAAAGATAAATTAACAAATACCGTGGATAAAAAGTGACAAAGACCAATGTGATCTTAACTAATGATACGATCGTCCTATATTTTTCGTTATTTGTGTTATTTATTTATTTGAACATATAAATATTGGTACAAAGGAGCACTGAATACATATACGCCACACAAGTCACTTGATTTTTGTGTGGGCTGTAACACTGTCCGGGTGCTCAGAATGAAGTAGGCGATTTTCTTAGGGGGCCACACCCGGAGCCTTCGACCTAAAGGTCTGATCCACAAGGCAGTAGAGCAACGTAAGGAAATGTAGTCCCATGTAAGCCGGTGACCAACAACAGGTTCATGCTCCGTTCGTTAAATTAGGATCCTGGAGCCCAGGGTTTTCCAACTCTCTGTATCCACCAACCCTGTTAAAGCGCCGGACATTGTCTTTTCGTCTTATCATTTTCGTAAAGAACAGTAATGCCTCGAGAAGGTAGTGCGTAGAATTTTCCTGGTAGTGACTGTATACGTGTGGACATGTGAGAGCGTTTCGAGAGAGAGAGAAAGAGAAGACCCTCCCCACTCTCGGCCTTACCCGGACATATCTAGTGAAACTGTACCATTGTATCTGTTATGAAATGAGTATTATTTGATTGTTTCGGATTTAACACAATTGAGTGATCTTTTTCTCAGGAAAAAATGATTATAAGTGAACCAGATAGATTAGTCGACCAATACTCAGCTATGCTTCAAAATTGACTGATCAAATCAATATTAAAGTGTTAATAACTATGTAAGGAGTTTACTGAAACTTTTGTGAATGAATTTTTATACCAATTAAACATTAATTTCAAAGTTGAAAGACTGATTATAAACCATATAAAACACTGTACCTAGTTTTGTTTTCATTATCGCTTAATAATACATGTTGAATCACTTTAACACTGATACTTAATAGTCATTGAAGAATCAAAAGAGTTTGAGATTAGCTTTAACAGTTTAGGTTATAAAATTGAATGGAAAATATTTAAGCAGCAATAAAAGTTCACTTTATGATATTAGAAAAATCTTCCAAATGAGAGATTGTTAACAGAATAAAAGGGAACCGATATTTCATTACTTATGAAGAAGTTAGAATAGTCTTCAAAAGAAACAGTATGACAACTCATATCATTAAAGCTTAAGGATTATCTCGTCGTTGATACCAAGGCCGAAATTTTGATCAGCCTATTTAGCGTGTGTGTATCCTGGTCATTTTATCAAAAGCATTATAAAAGAGTTGGATTGCCATCACCAGTGTAATCCAGGACTCATTTGTCATCTTATATTCAGTGAGTCAACTGGATGTACCTCTACCTCATTGTTGATATTGACACCAAGACTTTAGCGCAGTACCTTTGACTTCAAATGCAAATGTGTTATCTAATTAGCTACTTATTTGACGAGCCATAGATAATGACAAAATGCCCAATTTTAGTTTCACTTCTAATCATGGTCGATTTGCTCTATAAATGTATAATAATTATTCAATATCTGTTAATTTCAATGACAGATCATAGGTCTAATTGTGTGTTCTACGATTAGTTGTAGTCTAATAGGTAATCACAAAAACTTCCTACTCTGTTGATAAATTCAGTTTAAAAACATCATACATTTTTTATTAGTTCAATTTATAGGATTTTCATGTATTATTAGAGTATTGTTATATTGTATTGTATTTGTTCCAACTGGATTGTTTGATCAAATATAATTCTGTCCACATGAGAAGATGTACATTCATTGCTAACAAGTTGAAAATAATATCGATCGATAAATAACCTTCAAAATGACATGCATTTGTTGGTTCAAAGATATTGTACCCATCATAAAGCTTGAGAGTCATATGTTCGAATCTTAATAAATTTTACAAAAGATATACTAAAATGAAAAAGTTATCTAGTACTCTTTGAATCATCAATAGTTTCGCAGTTGATAATATTTCATGACAATGATCAACTTTAAATGTATGCATCATGTTAGTGTGAGAAATAGGTACTTCATTATCGTTATGGTAGATGCATTTGAGTAGATTGAGTATAAGTGAACTCTTTGATTATATCAACATTGAATGTGTAAGTATCTAGTATTCTTGTAATAACCATACACAATAACACTGAATAATTGAAAATAGATGATGAACGGTTAATAATCATGATTATAAGCATTCAATAGTTTAGTAGCAACCTGTATTAAGTAGCTCAGTAAATAGTGTGTTGGTCATCTGAAATAAATGTAATGGGTTCAAGCCTTTGCGTGAACATTAATATTGAAATGAAAATACATCCAACGACCAAATCCTAAACAAAACGTAACATGCTTCCTGACTTCCACTATTAACAACAATCCGTCTATTTTAATAACACCAAGCAATTTTATCAGCTGAGATGATGGTGGCTAGCAGTGGAATCCAGGACGCGCGTTTCGTCCTATTTGGGACTCGTTGGCTGGATGTGCCTTCATCCCAGAGTTGATGTTCACTTCGGGACTCAAACCCGGCACCGTTCGCTTCAAACGCCATCGCGTTATTCACTTAGCAATATCGAGGCAATCCGAACAGGATGCATATATGCCAATAAGAGCCAAATAAATTGCAGTCCTAAACATAAATGGGAAGCTTTAAGCAAACAATACAAAAATGAAGAAATAACTTCGTTTTAGACCAGTCCAATTTTAGGCCGTTTTTTTGCGTGTTTATTGTTGAGGAGTGTCAAACTATTAGGAAGTAGACGTACAGGCTTTATAGATTATGGAAGTTCTTCAGTGATAAAAAGAAAACTTCTAACAGCTATATCTGTTCTAATAGACAATTTAACAACGAAATAAAATTTTTCGAAGCTACTTTTCTACGACTTTATTTATATATATTGACCGGATGTTTATCAAGTATTTCAATTTTATTCTTTTCGTGTTACCTTAGTTCCAAGCTTTTATGTGAAACGTAAACCGTTGATATTGCATTTTCCACTCAAAAATTAGGAACGATTATCTGTATACCCAGTACTCAATTTTTTTCACCAATAATATTGTTGCTCCGTGTTAATACTGTTACCCCACTGGTCTGCTGAGTGGTCTAGTCTTGTATGTGTATAAATGGATGTCTGAGATATAATGACAATCTTGGGTTGGTGACTACTGGTCTGATATTTTTCCTCTTCGTTTGGGGCTAGCTGGTAATGAGCCTACCGTCAAGTATAGAGTATCAGTCTTCCTTATCCTTGATTTGCATCGTCGTCTACGCGTAGTGATCGGTTATAGGGCATAATAGTAACAAAGCTTGTTTTCACCATTAGTATTCGTGATATATAGGTATGTATAAATGTTCCTGAGTTCAGCTCCTTTAGCGATCCATGTTGAGCACTACTTGGAAGTTTTACATTGATACGTAAAGATTTTCAGTACCTCCTAACTATCTTTGATTGTCTAGTAAAAATAAATTTATAATGTCAACTTTCTTTAAGTATGCAGAATAATTTAACACTTGAACGTGTACTGAACACATTTTCCATACAAATGTACTATAATAAATTCACGCATTAATAAACAATATGATTAATATTGTATTATCGCTTACCATATCCCTGATATAACCATGTGCTGGCACATACAGAACAAACTAAGCAAACAGAAGCTACTCCAGCTAAACAAACTGCAGTAATTCTTGCACCTGAAAATATACTATGGTCCCAGTATTCAGCAAATTCTTGTATTTCACTTTCACCTAAATGTACAGACACTTTTAAAATTCCACTTGATGACATAGTTGTAGTATGTCGTGTTGTAGTTGGTGGTGATTGTTTAATATTAATATCATTTGATAAGGTCACTGATTTTTTAATCCCAGTTGGTTCATGAGTTTGTGATTCACTAATTCGAACTTCTTTATGTGATATAAAAGATTTTCTATCATATGGTATAATATCATCTATTGACGCACTAGGTGAAATTGTTTTCTTTAATGGTGATTGATAAATCTTTTTTTGACTACTATGATTACTTGTATCATCTATAATATCAGTAGTAACGTATGATGCAGACTTTTGTTTATGTGCTGAAAGCCCATGATCATCTTTGATTTGCATAGGATAAATCTGTAATATTTGAATAAATACATGAGATTATTATGAGTTGCAATTAAATAAATCATAAAATAAAAATATTCAATAATGGACTATTTAGGCGATGAGCACTAAACAGTGTCATGTTTTTTATTGAGACTATAAGTCTTGCCGATTTCATATACTTACTGGTCCACTTTTTATATTTAAAGACTGTCACCAGAAAAACTTTGAAGCTAAGTTTTATGTTAAAAGTTCTCATAAATAAGATTTTTTCACAACAGTAATTCAATTAACTAAGCTCTAAAGAAGATTATTCATGATGTGAATGACCCGATGATGGCTGAAACAGGCTCAAATTTCACAAAAAAGTTTACTTTACTGACTTATGAGTGCCAACTCAGAAAGAAATCGTTAGTCTAAAATATCCTGTTGATTACGTTTGGCTATCCCATGTTATTTTAGGAATTATTGAATAACCCAATAAAAGCAATGAAAATACATACAATTCTTCAGAAAATTCAGGTAACTAGAATTAAAATATGACCAAACTTTACAAGCTGAATTTGATAAGTTTCAAAATGAATATATATATTTGAATAGTTTTGTCACCACGATGGACTCATCAGTTCACCATACCATACCTTTGATTTTCATACAAAATGATGATAGATTTTATATCAAAGTGGTCATAATCATACAGTCGTAGTAGCAGTGGTAGTAAAAATAATAATAATGATCTAATGAACAAAAATCCCAATAATCGGTCTTATACATCTTAATTTCGACGAAAATATATTAATAATTAATTTTTACAACAAGTGAGTGCTTTGAAAATCCATTTTATGTTATTATAGTGAGGAAATACAACCAAGAGAATATCAAGATAAACGTGATAATGTTATACATTAGTACCCACTAAGTTTACATAAAACATCTATCATATCTGATGTCGTTTTCATTCTTTCAAAGATGACTATTATACAACTGTTTTTTTTGGTAATGAAATTGATTATATAAACAAAAGTAACCAGTACATCAGCCATGTCTGAAATAGGCAAAATCAGCAGGACAGTAACACAAATTTTAAAGGGTAATATTCCCGGAAATCTTGATAACGACAGCACTATTCAGGAGTTTGAGAGGTGGGATGGTGAAGACTTACTGAAGTACAATGGATGATGGAGTATCAAAACAGAATGAATAAGTGGCAAGCTTTTCAGTAATATGGATGAAATCCTTCATAGCAGTTTTAAATCACAAGGAGATTGAATTAACTGTGATGAATTTACAAATAGTTTTAATCGTCTTTACTACGTTTTCTATTTTAAAAAATCATTTTTATCAAGCTATTTCTGATTGCTTAAAACCGAGCAAATATTTCTTGAGATCATACAGAGTCATGTAAGTTTATTCATCACATTGAATGTAAATTGTATGACAAAATTATAAATTTTAGGTATATGATCCAATTTATAACATAGTTTCTAAATGGTTAACTAACAGTAAGGTAAAATTTCAGTGAATGATTGCGATAATGTTGATTGATCTACATAGGTCTTTTTTCATATAATCCATAATTAAATAAGAACGATGTAACAGTATAATTGAGTTACTTCAACATATAACAGTAGCCCTTTCCAATGAAATGGTCTGATGGCAAACTAAATATTGATTGACTAATTAGTGGACTAAATTGTTTGTCTATATCATATTAACGAAGTTACTGAAGTGTTGTTTAGCTTATACAACAACTCAAACCATAGTTACAAAGTGATTTTAATCACTAGTTGAGATAATCTAATAAATACTACAATAAACTAATCAATTCTGTATTTTTCTTATCAGAGTTTTAGCTTTACCTTCAAAATGCTTTGGTTACTGCTTTAATTACAGATTCTTAATAACTGGAAAATCATTTTTAAAAATATCGATGAATACTGAACATCAGTTTCGTCTTAACTGTACATTGCTCAACATAATGAAAACATTATTCTACAATAGAACAAATCTAAGACTTACAGGTTGTAAACAGAACATAATATCATTAGACTTTTAAAACTCCAATCAATTTTTCGTATTAATAAATGTACTTATGCCTACAAACTATTGAATTATTCAACTGTTTCTGATTAGTCAATCAAGTAATTGTAAACTATGATAATATTATCGCTATCAAACTATTCATATATATGTACATTTATGGACCCAATATTATAAATAATAGACAAATCTAAAAAGAATATGAAACAAATCTTTTTTCTGCCCTCTAACCGGAATGAATTACTTACTTTTTCATTTTTTTCACATAAATTATTGTTATCCACATTAAATCTATTCATTAATGGATGACCTTTTGTTTCAGATTCAAAATCACCTTTTTCTTCAATTGGAGAGAAAAAATTATAAGTTTGAATATAACCTGGATGAATTAATGGTCTTGTTTTACTACTTGACAGTGATGGATAATCAAATGATGAAGAATAATATGGAATATGATATTTAAAGTGTTGTTGACGTGTAAATTTCGATTCTAAACTTTCTTCAGGATGTTTTAATTGTTCATGAGATGAATGATGATACTGTTGGGATGTAGATGGTTTATGCAATGGAGTTGGCATATATGATGGTTTATCTAAACTTAAAGCTTTTCTCAATGAATCACCTCTGTGTGGAGTTAAATATCTATCTGTTTTATGTGTTTGACTCCATGGACGTTTGATAACTTCATCTTCATAGGCTATTCGATGTTGTTTATATGGAGAAAATTGTTCATGATAAGGACGTTTTCTACCAGTCGTATATTTAGTGTAATTGTATACATCGATTGGATAAACTTGATCAAAATGTTCAATTCTTCTATTATCTTCTCCTGTAATATTTTTAGAAGTTTGTGTAAGTAGATTAAAAAAAGAAAATAAGGTAATTAATTGTAAACTGTGTGGAAAATGCTTAACGATATTGTGTAAATCACATATACGAAATTTGCAATTATTTGTAATGTAACAGTCTATTAGTTATATAAATGTAAAAATTCGTGAAAACCATTCGTCTACCAAGTACTTTTTTCTTAAACGAATGAACTGTAACTAGCAGTGTAATTGAAGAAGCACGTCTTGCCCGACTTGGGACTCGTTAGCTCGATATACTTATATTTCAGTGTTGATGTTCATACTGGGAATCGAACTCAGTACTATTCTTTATTAATGCCAACTGATTATTAACTCCGCTAATAGATCTATGTAAACACTCAATCGTTAAACAGGTATTATGTTTATTCTATATTTATATATTTTATCATAACGATGTAAATACTCGCTACTTCATTATTAACCTTGTAAAAAATTCGATCGATTGTTTTTTTATAGCTTGTATGACTTTCAAAAGCGTCATCTTAATGCCTTCATTCTAAGAAGTTTCCAAATGTCAATCAAAGTCAATCTCATTTAGTCTTTATTAACAAATCTTCCGGGAGGATTTGTATTTTGAATTACCATGCCTATAAAATGCGTTATCCAGTGTATCCGCATTGTATTACATCATCTAAATAAACATTACTAAACAGACAAAATAGTTTATTGTTTAGCCTAAAGAGCTAATTTACTAAATTGGAAACATTTTGTCAAAAACAAAATAGGATTATTCTGATAAACGTATAAACTTATAATACATTAGACGTCTTGTGTCTTTTTGTTGTTGCTGTTGTTGTTGTTATTGTTGAAGATTTACCAAAAAACGAACACGGAAATATTTGATGATTATTGTCAAATAATTTTGTAGTTACCATTTAGTTTGAAAATGCATGAAAATTATGTAACTGAATATGCAATTTCATACAATAACGTATTTCCTGTCGAAAAATTAGGTTTGTTCATTGTTTTGTCTGAAGTATGATGATATGCCTACATCAAAATATTTCCTGTTTAAATAAACGTTTTTGTTGTCTGAAACTATGTTCTAACTAATGACTAGTTTTAAAATAGATTTAAACATTTCCAACATGAAAATATGGCTGTCAAAGTTTAACCAATAGTATTGTAGTGAACAAGAACACTAGTGGGGACAACCAAACATGTTTGAATGCAAAATTACAGAATCTCTTAGTAAAAGCTGAGAACCATACAGTAATATTTTATTTGCAAAATCTCAATCAACAGTCTCAGACTTTGTTGTTCCTTCGTTTCTATACCGATCTTTGTCTATTCTCATTCTCTTCTCTTCGATCTTCTTAAACTTCTGCCGCCTAGCATTCCACTATGGTTCGCTAATACATGCTACTTATAACTGTCAACATCAGTAGCACACACCACAGTATGATACATGAGAAACTGACTTAAATGCGAGAATATCAACTGTTATATTCCGATTTAGAGATCTAAGCTTATTACGCTAAAAGTTTTGTATTTAATCTTATTTAGGATTTCGGGTAAACATTACTAAATAGTGTCGAAATTGAACGAAACATCTGTTCAGTGTTCTATATTTGTCAATAGTTGTCGCCGGCTATCAGTCTGTCATGAAATCTCAACTGTGAATTCAACCATCTCAACGAAATTTCTTCTTAATAGAAGAAACAAGAATTCAACATAATATTTTGCAGTTATATTTCTCCTTAAACACTGACTTTTCGGATTACTAAGGCAACACTTAACAATGAGTATTTGGTTATATTACAGAACATAAAAATACTTATATAGTAACCGAAGTGTCAAGACTCGCAAATTTGCAAACCTTATTTAAGTTATGGTGAAAAGGCTATGACTACCTAAAATACATGTTAATAACTACAGATACTTGGTACATAAGTATAAGTTATGTTAAAAAGTCATTCCGTATGAAATTCTAATGATATTTGATTGGTAAAGTATAGAAGAATAATAAAAAACCTAATGATTTTTACCATTTATTCTTAACGACTTTTCAAAATTGCCCCAGCCAGCAGTATGAATCTACTAATTCAATTTAGGCCATGCTGATTATCGAGCCTTAAATGTGTTTTTTTCTTACGAGCTTAGATAAAAATTGGGACTGAGTAATAGAGTAGTTCTTAATATATATTTAATGTTATGTACGTTTTGAGATGAATACTAAACATCCATTGATCCGCCTGGAGTCCCTCTGGGGCCACTGCCGGTGCCAAGCCCAGATGAAGGAGAAGGGTTGTGCACGGGGTTAGTGACTCCATCCCGTAGAAAACTAACTCGTTAAAAAAACGCTAACCAGAAAAAAGAATTCAAACCATTTAAACTCTTTCTCGCGAGTTAAATAGTCTTCATTTAGAAGAGTTATGACGTCTCATGGTGAAAGCCGAGTTCCTTGGGAAGTCACGAGGCTGATGCCCCTTCTGACAACCAGAGCAACCATTAATTTAGGTACATCTTGATCTGACAGTCCAGTAAATCAGTTAAAACATTGAACCATTTATTTTCACATTCTTCCAGTATTATACTTGATTGTTTAGATAGTTTACACAGTTTTGCTAATAAGTTGAAGTGTTGAAAGTGATTTGTGCTACAAATTGATACCAGATAAAGAGCTCTTGTTCATCCAAGAATATTGAACAAACACTTTATTCTAGACCCATCCTACTGAATAAAGCGTTGACTCAATATTCGAAAAAATCAGTTTCAGTACAACTGTCTGACTTGTTAGATTTTGAAACCTAAATTTTTAAATTTTGGTTTTGATTTCATCATTATGACGAAAAATTTAACATATTTCGGTGTCATTCATAAATTAAAGAAAGAAACATCGTTTTTTACCCTTCTTAGACTGATAAATTTGTTCTGTTGAATGTCTTTTGAGAAGTGAACATATTTTTTCGGTTGATATAAATTATTTAGAAAAAACTAATTATTTGATGAAAGAACGAGTTCATTTTCAAAGCAGTACGATAGTACAAATATGTGATAAATTAAAGGTCAATAAACAATTACATGTTTATAGGGGACAGTAGCAGTTTTTTTCAATTTCATAGTTAACATCATAAAATGATCTTAATGAAAAAAACCCACTGAAAACCAGGAACCGTTGAACAACTCTTACGGAGTTCCAGTGAGAAGCTGTAACCACTGAATTTCAACTACGTTGTGTGTAAGATTGTTATCTAACGAGTACATTGAAAGATGGTTGGACGATATTGCTGAACAGACTAAAGTTAAATATGTACACCATTGGATTTCAGATCATTAGTGGGGTTATTAAAGTGTACTGATGAGGATTTCAGTGCTAGAATGAAACAATTGTCCAGTGCTTCCTGGTTTACAGTGACTGCTTAACCGAGATCATTTCGTGATAGTAACTACTAAACTATAAGCCTGTCAGAGTTCAATTAGTTGTTGTGTGAAATCCTATTATGTTTTTGAATGAATAAATAACTTTTCATGGAGGAAGTTTATGAAACATGGGATGTATTTAACAAACTAGATGAAAAATGTGACTGTATCATTAGGTTGCAGTGAACATGAATGAATAGTGGCCGAGAAATGGAAGTAGAAATATTCCTTATAACACTACTAATAGTAATGAAAGTAAATTATAGTAAATTAAAATCATTTGTAAACCTAAAAGTGAGAACGAAAAAAAGAAGGAATCGCTAAACAAACAGAATAAAACTACAAACTCAGACTAGTGTAAAGACTTGGATTTAACAAATTTTGGTACGCATAACTTAAGTTTCAAATTGTTGATGGTCAATGCTTTTGGAATGTAAAGTAAGTTAGAGTGTACACCTATTTGTGTCTTTGATTGGGATATGGAAGTGATTTCAAATGATGATACGGAAGCTAAATATTCATTATCTGTTATACGTTACAGAACCAACGACGTAATTAAGTAATATTTACCGTGCTAAGCCACGATGGTAGGTGCTTTTCAAACCCGGCTTCGACAAACGTCCCTCACACATAGCTCAGCAAAAACTAGGGAAACTGGTAAACCCACATCAAATTGATCAGTTTTAGTAACCTATAATAATCACATAAAACAATGGATCTAGTAATTTGTACGGAAATTTGCCGCTCTAAATGTCATTCTAATATATCTCTCTGCATAGTCTTTTTTAGCATATCTAAAGATTTACAATTAGTGGCTGTTTTGAACGCCACATTAAATTTCTGAAGATTGTCTCTTGTTCACGTTGTTCTCCGTAAATCTAGATATTATAATGATGTAATCAAATTTCACATAACAACCAATCAAACTCCAACAGACCTATGGTCGCCGACTGACTGATAGTTTGTCAAATGTACATAGTGATGACAAATATATACACGACTGTACAGCTTTGAAGGAATTCCTTTTCTAAAGAAATTTTTTGATTTAATTAATATATGTGAATTAAGCACAAAAACGGTTCATATAGCCTACACCCCTCTAGTGTTTGATTAAAATACATGCAAAAAAAAATTTATTTCAACTTTTTGGGAAGAAAAACTCTTTTACATATATACTAATATAAAGCTGAATGTAATGAATCTCACGAAATTGTAGAGTGATCTCTGATAACCTGAGAATGGAGTTTTTTGTAGTTTATTTTAAAATGATTGAATCCGCATGGCGAAATAAGCTATTTGAATTGTACGTTATAAACATAATGACCCATGTACTAATTACATTGATTTATGATTGCAAGCAAATAAAAAGTCGATAGGTCCAGCTGAATAGAATCAGAAACAACTCTTCTATATGGAACTTCAAAACACTGTCAGAGAATTCAATACATGTTAAAGTCCGTTTGTGGACATATAACCCATTAAAGAATGTAGCCCTTTAACTCGGTCATATGTTTAATAAAGAGCCACCAAAACTGACAGGATGACGCAAGGCTAGAAAAGTCACTGATAAAGCGATCGAACAATCTGACTTCAGAGGATTTCTCTGAATGTTTTAGACAATGGAAACGGAAGTAGGACAATGTCACTGTCACATATAAGAGATAAGCGTCACATACAGTGTTTAAAATGAAGCTTTTTGACCGTTGCCTGATCATTTATTGGGAAGGTTACGTAATATTTTTTTAATCAAAGTACTGAAATGAAATAAGCTGTAACCAGGACTTTATTACGCAGTCCGTCTTACAATTTTCAATTATTAACATTTTCATATCGCATTCTAAGCCTTCTAGTTAGAGCGTTAATGCTTCAATTGTTGGCATTTGATAGCATTATACAACTTGTACAAGAAGTAATGTATGAACCTATTTTGCTCTCCTGTGACTAGGAAGTCACCATATCACGAAAAACAATGTTTCAATTTTAGGCATTTATAACTAAGTTCCTAGATTGTGTCTAGTAGAGACACAAGTAGGGTACCTTAGAAAACGAAAAGTACCCTATGATTCCCACCCATTGGAAAACATAACAAATATAGAACCAATCAAAATTACTACTTTTATAAACGTTAAGCAGTATATTGTTCTACTTAAGTATACTTAAACAATGAGGTATACACAATATAATCTATCAAATAAACTTACTTTCAGAAATCAAGATCGTTACTAACCCAATAGAATGTCTTATTTGAATAAAGTAAGTAGTTCTAAAATACATCTTGACAATACATTTGTTTTCACAATGTGGACTAAAGTTGTGATTGTTTGTTTTCACAGTGAAATGACCAAATTAGAAACAACAAGGTTATTACTAATATATATTTATGTATCAGAAGGGATTTTGTGGAGATTTTGGTAATTTCATTAGTTGTGATCATGAGTCAATTGAAGCTAGACCACCATGGAAAACCTGTGACTCCTCAGCAGTCCGCATTGATTAGCCCACTTCACGCGATTCAAACCCAGGACCTATCAGTCTCGTGCGCGATACAATGGTGAGTGTTTCGTTCAGTTTCATGGATTAGTTGAAGTTTGACATTAACACTGTTGGATGCCAGTTCAGTGGTCTAGTGGTTAAGCACTCGCGCGTTAGACGGATAGGTTCTGGGTGTGAGTCTTGCGAGGTGGTATATTGGATGTGCACTTCTGTGGAGTCATATACTATTACAAAGCGGCCATCCAGTGCTTACAGGTTTTCCATGGTGGTCTAACTTCAATTGATTCATCATTTCAACTATTTATGTATTAATGTCTTGAAACAACAGAAATATTTGTTTAAAATGATTCAAAGTGAACTATTCAAATCTAAATATTTCATTTTTGAATTGAATACCTCTCCCATATTTAATATCATTTAATAATAAAAATATTCAACTAAATCCATTTATCATTCAAGAAGCTGGTAGAAATACAACTATTACATTGTATATCCATTCAATGATTTAGTGAAATCCTATTTCTTTAATTTTACAAAAACAAATAAATGACATCCTTAAAAACCAAATACATTTCAAATACAAATACAAAACAAACTCATCAAAAAGAAACCTAGTAACTACTCAATTTCTGGTACTTTAAATTTTCTAATCAGATGAAATAAGAAAATTACAAAAAAAGAAACAAACAACCAAATACTCTGTTTGACAGATAATTACTTTCTTATTTAATTAAATTAGTCAATTAACCACCACCAGCAGCACCATCACCACCACCACCAACAACAACAAAAACGAAACAAACAATTATTTATGTTTTTCAATGATCTCTTTTAATGATCAATCGTTTTTTAATGTCCGAAATCGAGTTGAAATAAAAACAATTAAACGACCTTGAAATGGACATATTAGAAAGAAAAAAATATACTACATTAATTCAAATTAAGTCAAGTTTAATAGAAACTACTAATATCAATGAATTAAGTTTGTTTATAATAGAATATTTAGACATTATGAAGTTTTAAATTTCAATATTATTGATATGAAGAAAGAAACAAGAAGCTTTGACAAAGTACGGAAGCTATTTTGGGGGGAGGGGGGTGTTATTTCATTTAATTTAAATCTTGTAAAAAAAAAAAGTAACATTTGTTTTTATCCCTAGTCTATTCTATAGATCATAAGCTTACGTTTGATGTATGAATCACTAATATAGCTCTTTTTGTTCCAAAACTATTGTAATTTAAACGCAATATTTTGTACTCTATTTTCTATGCTTATCTTTAATTTTGGATATAATTGTATTTTTCCTAATTGTTGTGCCTTGTGGTCTGGTTAGTTATTTATTTATTCATGTACTCTTTTACATTAATCTGAAATCGGGAAACAGATCGAAATTGGGAATAAATAGTGTAGTGTTCCAGTTGTCTTCTCTTCATTCACTTGCGTGCTTGTCAGCCAGTCAGGTGATGGAATAAATTTCGTCTCTCTACTCCAAGCTAGACTGTTATAGAAAACCTTGAAGCAACAGACGGCCGTTTTGTTCTAGTTTGAGATTCTTCGGCAGTGTTTCCAGGTTTTTCATGTTGGTCTAACTTCAATCGACTCATGAATTCAACTATGAAAATACTATCATATTCACAAAACCCCTCACTAGAATATTAGTCTTCATAATATCACTGTGTGTTATGTATCATTGTTTTAGGTAACGAAGCTTTAACTCCGATATTCATCTTACATGATTCTTTCACTTGGGAAAATAAGATAAATCATAGATATATAGAAGGAAACATTGACTGACTGAGCCTCATTTAATGGTTCAAGGTTTTATACTTACTAAATTATCAGTTAGTACTGTCATGGATCCTAAGACATGAATGAAACAACTGTCTAACGTTTTCCTGATTTTCATTGGTCCTTCAATTATATGAGTTCAATGTGATCGTTTAATTCAAATTAAACGATCCATATAAACTACTTATCTTGATAGTAATACGTAATGACAGTGTAAATAAATTTTTCCGTACAGTGACTGAACAATTTTTAACAAAATTAAATAAAACCACATTATTTTTACGTCGAAAATACAAACATGTCTAAATTAGATAACCATTAATAATCTAGAAACACTGAACAGATCTTTTCTTCTACGATGAGATTCTTCAGTAGTGCACATCCACGATTGTTCAAACTATTCATATAATTCCTACTTTAGACCTATTTATTCGATAAAATTATGATTGTTCTGATGTAGTTTTGTTCTCTGAACTAGATGTTTTAGTTGACCAAAACACAAGATCAAAACATCCAGCTCAAAGAACAAAACCCCTTCAAAATCCTCCACCTGAACTACAAATCTTCTCTACCATCTCAAATTATGATTTTATTCATAATAATATAATTCATTTTAAATAATAAAGACCTAACTATCTTAATGATAAACGAGTTAACAACAATGAAAAAAAAATTGTTTTTTAAAACTATTAGTTGTGTTTTGATTCATCATAAAGTAAATAGACAACATAATCTAAATAGATTTATTGATAGACAGAATTTTTTTAATTATAAATAGTTTCAATGAAAATGTTAAATCAATCAATTAAAATCGATATTGTAAGGAACTTGGAAAGAATGGAAACAGTCTATTACTTTTTAATTTTATTTATAAAAATATAAAAATGATTATTTGAGAAATCACTGAAGTATAAAGAAAAAATGAACCCCTTCTTATTTAGTGACTCTTCAGTTGTCAGTTATTAAACCTAGATCCTTTAGATCTTGTATCTAATGGATTTTAGTTTGAGAAATTCTTTTAGTGTTTACTAGTTCAAATTTTAACTTTTGGTTATTTGAGATCAATCAATGAATACTATCTTTGATTGAACTTTATCAGTTACAATATATTAATAGAATTTCATGAATCCATTTTATTGTCTTATCATTTTTAATAATTACATTTATGAAACAAATGATAGAATGAACAAACAATCTGATCTGACTGCTATCAAATTTGTTTTATCCGTTAGAATTTACACATTTATGAAATATGATTACAAGTCATTTGAGTAGAATAATAAAGATAAGATATATCTGACAATTTGTAGAGTAACCGATTTTCAATATTCAATCTATGTTAGATATCAAAGGTTTTCTTGGATGTTTTTTCCCATTCATTCTTTATTGTGTAAAAAAGCATGATATTCACTGGAAATTACACTTGAAGCTTTAAGTTTTATTTTATTTGCTTTGACATCAAATAAGTTGGGATAAACTACAGTGGTATGTTTAGAGAAGACAAATGTAAAAAGCTTTAGATGACTAAAATGGAATTGTTAGGGAAAGTTTTACCTTCACATACATCACTAGTCACTTAAATAAACAAAAAAAGGTGCTTCGAAATCTTATATATTACACTTTGTTGAACATTCAAAAAATAATGGTTATATTCACCACAGCCATATTTATTCTTATATTCTGTACACTATTAACTAAAAAACAAATCATCATTATCCGGTATTATTATTTGAAAAATGTAAAGAATCACCCAGATATTCATTTTGATCTTTACAATGACTCAAGAAAAAAAAGCTTTATGTCTTCAACCTAACTCGTAAACAGGTGGAAAAAGAGGTATTTAGATTGTTTGTAAATATTCTTGATTATTGTCATTTATAACTACAGAAAAGTCCAGATGAGTAATTTTGGAAAAAAACTTACTTTCATTCTCATCATACTGTATTTCAGTTGAATCAGCGAAAACCGGTGAAACTCTTACTTCAGGTATTTCAGCTGATGTCCATCTTCTACGAGTTGAATGTGTAGGTTTAAGGTGAAAAGAATCTTGTGATTCTCGTAATAATCTTTGTGATTCATCTATTATGCCCATATCTAATCCAAAGTGATATTTTTCATTAAATCGACCTAATCGTCTCAATCTACAAAAGGTTTGAAAATCCATATGAGGTTCTTTAAGTTTATGCTCCATTAATAAACCATTATAGTAAGCTTCTTTCTCATCAGTCGGTGGGGGTGTAGTATAAAGTTGTGTTTTAAATTGTGTTTTTGATCTAGTCGGCATCCAATCAGTGTTAATATTCTCCGCACTATCACCTAATGTACGTGATCTTCTGTAAAGTGCCCTCGATGTTTGCTGTTCATGTCGTTTTCGGTGTTGTTGATCCATCCAATAATAGTCTTTTGGATAGTACCGTCGATCTTTTCTATATATTGGACCCCAATGTACTGAGCGATTCCGCATATCTGATAACATTTTCTCTCGCGTACCATCATCTAAACCTGAGGCATATCTTGAGAGGTTAACATCAGTTTCAGTGAAATTTGGCCAGTTTATTGTTTCATGTTGGTCGAAATAAGTCAGTGGTACACTGCCTTCATCACTTCTGGATATGTTTGTTGTTGGTAAGTTTGAGTGATTGTATGGTATATTGTGAGCATAATATGTCTGGTCAAAGCTTCTTGTTGTCATACGAGGATCCCTCATAGTACGACGTGGTGGAATATCACTTTTTGGTCTGTATGGTGAACCAGATTCACTGATACTGATGGCTGTTTCTGGTTGGTAATCTGGTTGATAAACTGGTTGCTGCAATTTTACAGGCTTCTGCCTATGTTGTGAGGATTTCACAAAATCTCTATTTAAGAAAGATTCCTGTGGATTTCCGGGAGCTATAGTGGAAGTATATATTTTTAAAGGAAATTCTTGTAATAAATGTCTTTCAGTATCCCCATCATCACTTGTCAAGTGTTTTTTTACAACAAGAGGGCGAGTAGTTTGTTTTTCATCCAAACTTTTATGAACGGTAATAATAGTTCTTGGATTATGTACATACTGTGAAGACATTTTCCGGTAGAATGGAGTTTGTCCAGTTTCTAAAGATACCCAATCTAGGCTACTGCCTAAACCTGATGTATCTGCACTCCCACGTTTAATAGATGTATCAAATTGTTTAGACGCCTTTCTAATACGTCTCATATTTGCACTCGCAGAAGATATATGCGATGGAATGTGAGGTATTGAAAATACTGATTTACGTTTTGTTACATAACTTCTTCCTCTTTCAATATTCACATTGTCACCTAAGTCTGCACTTAAAGTAACATTCTGTACAGGATCACAGAATCTTTTAACACCTCTTGATAATCTACCATAATCATAATTTTCAGCACTTTCAGTATCTAAACTTATACGACAATGTGAATGTGAAGTAAATGGTGAATAAGCTGTTGAATATGGTTGATTATCATATGCAAAATCAACTGAAACACCTGAATCCTGAGTTTTAGCTAATGATCCAGATTCTTTAATTAATGAACCTTCATGTTGAGTTGTTATATCTTTTTCAACATCATCTGGACATTTAACAGCTGCACGTGCTGCTAATGACCATAATTTACGCCTTCTTTCACTGGGCATTCGATGAAATGATTTTATATCATGTTCACTTTCCATTATTATTACTATTATTAATAATAATATTTGTATTAATAATAATATTAATAATTTTTTTAATAATGTCGTTATTCTTTTGATTCAATTATCAGATAAATAACATTATTTTACTAATATATATGTATATATAGAAAGTATATTAAGCATTATGTTATAGTTGAATAAAAGGTTGATATATACATTTGATCATTTATCATAGAGTTTCGTCTTAATATTAAGCTCATCAATAGAAATAGTACTAAATAGTAATAATAGTAATAATAATAATATTGATAAAAATAATATACTAAATCGTTATGTAGATCCTTTCTTTTATCAATAATATTATATATCATTACTTTGAATTTATAAATTCATTAAATTAATACTCCAATATGAAGATTACTATTGTGATAATATTAAATAGAGGTAATATATAAATAAATATTGATTATAATCCGGAAATAAAATAATATAATTTTATGTATATTATTTCCCCTTTCATAATCTTTATAAATAGTATCCAAGTGACAATTAATTGATTACAATATTATTATGTTACATCATATTCAATAAAAGAATATTTTTCTTTATTTTTTTAAAAATTTTTGCATTGAATTTAATATCAGAATATATTGGAACGACAACTAAATAAATAAATAATTAATTGAATTTGAATAGTATATATTATCTAATATACATAATAATAGTAGGAAAAAAATATATATATATATATATCTATTCCTAACAGTAAGATTTTGAGAATATTTCCCCATAGTTATGATTGGTTAATACAAATAAGACGACCTTGTGTTTGGAATTTTGAGGAAGGTGAGAGAAATTATAGATTTTAACCAAATGAAGTAGGCTGATATGTATATTTATATATGGAATCGGTCTTCAAATCTCTAACTAACTAAAAAGATATATATATACATATATATATATATATATATATATATATATATATATATACAGAGAGAGAGATAGATAGATAGATAGATAGATAGTTTCATCAGGAGACACAAGTTACGTTGTTTTGCTCTATTTAGTGGATTTATATGAATATTTAAATGTGTGTTAGTCACGTATTCAATTGTTTACATTATGAAAAGCATTCAAGAATTTTTGAGTACATATAAGGATAGACATAGGATTTTCTGTAAAGCCATACGTTTAGTTAGTGTGTTTGTATATCATTGATGAGAAAGACTAATCAGAGAACTACTTTTCGTAATCGGTGAGAGAGAAATCATTATATTAGAAACAATTCTTTGTGTGATTTACGTATAAAGTCTTTATTATAAAAGAATATGTCATATCGGTTAAGGTAGCAGGAAACCGTAAGTTAAATAGGTGAATAATTAAGTCACTGAAATGGTTTATTGAGTAGATAAGCAATAAATTCAATTTCGTCTTTCGTTTTTTTATTTTGTTTAAATAAGCAATTGAATCAATTTGTGGTTTATTCATGTTCATTGTATTCAGTGGTCAGAAATAAATGAAGTATTACATAAATGATATATTTTATGATTATGGATCAAACATGAATACGAATGAGATCCTAACAAGAGTAGTTACTGTATATTCATAATGGTTGTTTGATCGATTAAATACAAACTACCGGTTGACTTAATGGTGATTTACACAGATTGATTAGAAGTACAATCAAATCATATGTAGTCATTGTATATTTATTGTGAACTATATTTTAGACATTTCAATTTTATGTAATGAAATAAACTTTTTTATTAACTTTTGATGAAATATTATAGTTTCTGTGATAAAGAACAACGACCCATCTTACATTAAAAAAGGAAATCAACATTTCGCACAACACCACAGTTGAACAGTTCATATGTCATTATTTTTCAATGAGTTTCACATTGTATATAACTAAAGATGAAAATTCCTTGAAAGATTTATTCATTTCCATTTCTACAGTTCATTACAAATACATACAACCTCAATAAAATTCTAGAATTTCTTAGACTTAAACTTCATTTAATCAAAACTCATTTCTTTAAACAGTTAGTAATATTGTGCATCTGTAATGATATAATCGAAACTTTTAAAACTACTATCCAATAACATATTACTTATACATTAGAGAAATGATTTTGCAGGGATTGGTTTATTTGTTGGTAGCATAGAATACAATGGACAGCTTGCATACAGTTAGATGATTAGGACTCCACAGTTGACTTAACTCTTTTATCTCATACACACAAATAAATGAAGACGAAGACAGCCAGTTCAGCAGCAGCCTTCGCATCAGTAGGCTTCAACTTACACAAAGAAGAAAGCAAGACCCTCAAATACAACACGGAGAACGCCAACCAAATCACTCTGGAAGAGGTGGAATGTTTCACTTACCTGGGTAGCATCATCGATCAACAACGAGGATTGGCAAAGCAAAGACAGCATTCCTACAGTTGACGAACATATAGAACTCGAAGCAACTGTCAATCAATACCAAAGTGAGAATTTTCAATAAACGTCTAAACAGTTCTACTGTACGTAGCTGAAACGTGGAAAACTACCACAGCCTTGATCAAAAAGATAGAAGCAGATATAAAAAATTGTCTACGTATGATACTGAATGTCCGTTGGCCGGATACTATCAGCAACAGACTACTATGGGAGAGAACAAAACAGCTTCCAGCTGAAGAGGAAATTAGGAAAAGGCTCTGGAAGTGGATAAGATATACATTACGGAAATCCTAAAACTGCATCATGAGGCAAACGTTAACTTAGAATCCTGCTATGAAACGGCAAAGAGGAACACAAAGTTTTTGTATAGGACTCCTTGATTTGTTAAAGTACAAACATAAAACTACTGTCAATTTGAATGTTACTCTGGCGAAACCAAACTTCCATATATCTAAGCTTAATGATAATAATAATAATATTTCATCAGAAGACAAAACTAATTATCATCTTCAAACAGTTTAAATTTGCGTTAAAAATCTGTCTGGAAGTAAATTATTTACATAATGTACTTACTGAAACTAAAATATTCAAAATGAGATAATTAATAAGATGAATAAGTCATTATCAACAAAACTAGACACAATAGTCAAGATTTATGAGTAATTGTTTTGTAAAACATTTAGTAATACGAGAAGGTAATTTAGATGAGAGTATGAATATTAATAGTAGTAGTGTGTGAGTAGTAGAAGTAGTAATGATACGAATAATAAAACAAAGTAGGTGACTGCATCATTTACACGAGATATATTGAATAAACATAATTCAGCAAAAGTCCATGGACCTTACAAAGATGACATTATTTCAAAACAGTTATTATTATCAAATTAAACAGTTACATTACATTTTCCTTTTGGATAATTAGGTTGCTTTAAAAAAAAGCTTTGATAGAAATAATCTTTTTAGAAGCGCACCCAAGACGGAGTTCGTCCACAATTAATTGATCACTGGGTAGTGACCGATGTCATGCGTGTCTAGACCTTATTATTAGTGCAGATCGAATGCTATCGACCACGTTGCAGTGTAGCCACCAGTCTAGGTGACTCGACACTGCGGGCACTATTGTGAAATTAGATGGTGGTTGGAGGTAGTCTCTGACGTCTCTGACTGTGAAGCTGGGTGACACGAATCGAATCCTCCAGGGAGCACCAGTCCCCTCAAAGATTACAGGTACACCTTGCTGACGAGTGCCAAGTTGCACAAAACCCGGGTCCAGGGTTTCCTGTCGACTACCTCCATCTACTACCATCTAATGTCACTTGTTATTGTTTTGCTTGTATCTTTTCATTGAGGTTTAAGACTGCAATTGATTAGTATGTTATTAGCATATGTGCATACTGCGCGTATTGCCTCGATATTGCTTTAATTTACAAGCTCTATAAACAAAGATGGATATTGACTCGTCGGCTTGATGTACTTGCACCTCAGGTGTGAACATCAACTCTGAGATGCAGCTACATCCAGCTGGCGAGCCCCAAATAGTACGAAACGCTCGTCGTGGATTCCACTGCTTGCTACTATTCATCTTTTAATTTCAAAATATTTATTAAATAAAAATAGATCATGTAGAACGAGATCATTAGTTAAAATTGAATAAGATATAAACATTCTATGAGAAACATAGTGACTAAGAAGAAAAGTATGGTAAATTAAGTGGCTGAAAAAAACGTTTTCTGTACAAAATGATTAGTTTTATTGAGATGCATACCTATAGCTTCTAGTGTATGTAAAAGACAAAGTTTAAAAATCTAAAGGAATTGTAATGGAATTTTTAAATAATCTTGAAAGCCAAATTTATGTCAACATGGTGAGTGACTGGTATTTACGAAATGTTCCAAAACAGAGTTTATATTGTTCTCTTTTTTTTCTTCGGTCTATTAAAAGTAATGATTTTGGTGGAGTTTTGTTCTCTGAGCTGGATGGTTTGATCGTGGAGCTTTCATCCTTATTCTGAACGACATCATCAGAACAAACTTCAGGTAAAATTCCACCTGAGCTACAAATCTTCACCATCTCAAGAGTTTAATGTTCGTTCAACGTTTTTCATGATATGTCGTATCATTGTCTCAATAATTGTATCTCCTTTGAAGTTTAATTTTGATAATACAGATCCGGTCAAGCCTGTTGATGATTTTAATTAAGATTCTGTTATTTATTTGGGTGATTTTTAAAAAAATATATAATCAATTTGAAAATAGCTTTTATCACAAAATGCTATCATGTTGAAATATTTCTCATAAATCATTCACCTAAACAATTGTCAGATGTTCATTCTTAACAAGTTTTGTAAAGAATTTCTGACCTTTCAGTAAAGAGTCTTGAAGTGTAGAGTTCAACTACATTAAGAGTCAAATATTGATTACAATTAATAATATAATAAATTCATTGATAATAGGAAACACTGAATTTCGGCAGTTGAGTACAGATAAACTTAGATGATACAACTATACACAATTTTCTAGCTGAAGTCAGGTTATAAACAAAACTACTTTGTTAACTGAAGTGGTAGCTTAGATTGTTGAGGCAATTCAATCATTCCAGTGATTTTAGCATATCAGTGAAACCTTCAGAACCCATTCAAAGTAAATGTGACTATTTTGACGGATATACATATATAAATCTTTGTAGATTAAATTACTCATACTTCCGGCAAGTTCTGAAATATTCACATACACAGAAATATTTGATAAAACATAATGGCATAAGTGACAAACAAATTTACTTCAGTTCATTATTTTCAGTTTTATCAAGAATAAGATTTTTAACAGTGATTAAAATCAGCAATGGTTTGGTGATATCAAAAGTTTACTGTAAGATCATTCAATATCAACTTAATGATCTAACGTTATCACCATGAAGATCATCCCTAGTAATATCATAACCACGTACACAAATAGATATAGCAAAATATCAATCCATTGTTTCCTGGTGTTCACTAGTTGACTTCAAATTCTTATTCAAAATGAATATATATACACATACATATAAATATACAGTTGGGTTTTATTATGGACTGATATCATTTAAAGAATTTCAGGAAATCCAATTAATGTCAAATACTCGATCTATGAGTTTAACATATTTTAAAGTAGTTTATACATACAACACTAAACAGGATATGTAATTAAGAAACTTTAGTTTTCATGAGTAGAACATTACATTTCAAATAGATAATAGGAATTCAATTCTATTCTTTCCGTTGCACTCCAGATTGAGAGACAGTTACCGATAAACAAAATTGAAACATTCTGATAATGCCAAAATGAGTATTGGTTAATTACTGTTTATTAGCCAAATTTAGCACTGTGTTAAAACAGGATAAAAATCTCAAATCATATTTTAACGCAGTGTGAATTTCTTTTCAGCGTTATTTTAATTTTAAGCTCAGTTTGTGAATTGTACTGCTACATTGCAAACTTGGTCGATAGCATTCGACCTGCACTAGGTAGGACTTGACACACATGACAGTGATCACCACCCAGTGATCAATCAATTGTGATTCTTTTAAATTTAGCATAAGTTTTATTCAGTAAATTATTTTTTTCAGATTCCAGAATGAAATGTATTCAGTTACAATTATTTGTAATAATTTGGTATGAATTTTGTCCAGCAAAACATGGGGTATGTGTTTTGACGTAAATCTGTGTATTTCAGTTGTTTGTGACTTTCGTCAACTAATTTGTCAAATATCAGTAAAATTAATAAATAAATGAATGTATTGTAGTCACAATGGTTTTTGTATCCGTGGGTGGTGATATAGATCTTTATTTGACATCAGTTTTGTTTTTATTATATTATCCGAACCATAATGTTTCCTGTTTCAATTATCAGTTATTTTGCAGCTATAATATATTAAACAAGTAATTGAAATTCACTTGGTGTTGTTTTACTTGTATCTTCCCATTGTTGTTTAAGACTGCAATTGATCAGTCCCATGTTGGCATATGTGTATCCTGTGCGGACTGCCTCTATATAGCCTTCAGTCAGGTACATCCAACTGACGAGTCCGAAATAGGACGAAACGCTCGTCCTGGATTCCACTACTAGCCACTATCTTTGCTTAAGTAACTGAAATGTTTATGATTCACATCACATTCTATTACAGACTCTGATTTCAGTACAAATTCATCATCCACAGAAAACGAAGCGACGATAAAAGATATGTTTTCTTTTGCATTTTCTAAATCTCTCATATTTTTCATTACGTAAGGTAAAGCAAATATGTCTATTTATTTACAACTTACAACTGACTAATGCCATGTATATCAAGTTCTTCTTAGTGCTGATGATAATCAACCAATCAACTTTGAGTACGGTCACTAACCTAAGTGACTAGATATTGCGTGAATTATGTTGAGCTGTTCGGTAGCATATTTACATTATCATTATTGAAAACAAACTGATAACTTGAATTAATAATCGTCAGAAATCAATGGGGAAATATTCATAATAATATTGACAATGAACAATAGTTTTATAAGCAAATATGGATAGTGGATTACAGTGGAATCCAGAACGCACGTTTTGTCCTATCTGGGATTCGTCGGCTGGATTTACCTGCATATCATAGTTGATGTTCACCCTAGGACTTGAACCCAGTACCGTTCGCTTCAAATGCCATCGCGTTATCCACTTAGTTACTAAATTTTGAAACAAATAGTTAGACCAATAAACTTTATGATAACAGGTAAAATAAAACAAAGAATCTATCAGTCAGATTACACAATAAAAAGGCATAAAGAAAAAGAAGGATACTTCGCAAAAACAGTACATAACAATAAATTTATCAACTAGTAACCATCTATCGATTTGTTTAGTCTATTGATTATAACTAACATTTGTTCCATGTGATTAACATCATTATAAATGTTCTCACACATTCTAATCTTAAGTAAATTAAATTGAAATGACTGTTGTTTATTCTTATAAGATTAATTCAAAAGAAAATGAATACATTAGTTTGTCAAAAAAATGAAAATTAAAGAGGATAGAGTAGAAAGAAATATGGGTTGATGGTTTTATAAGTGAGACTAATGAATATAAGAAAGATATTGCATTGAGATCATGGACTGACTGATGTTAGACCACCATTGAAAATCTGGAAGCACTGGACTGCTGTCTCGCCCTATTGAGGGACTCCTCAGCAGTGCACATCCACGATCTGCTCGTGAGATTCGAACCCAGGGTCTTCAGCCTCATCCGCAAACGCTTAACCTACTGGACCATTGAGCCGGCATCCAATGGTGTTAATATCTAACCTCAACCAATCCAAGAAGGTGAGCGAACATCTTTCATTTTACTGAGGTAAATACTTGTCTCTACCAGACACGGATTAGTTCCACTGATCACGGCTTCTCACTAGAACTCCGAGAATTTTTTCACGAAGCTAGTCACCAGTGAGCACATGGTAATTATCAGTTTAGGAATTGTGGAGGTTGTAAAGCTTTTTTATTGAGATCATGATGTTGGACCACCATAGTGGTCCACAACCCCTAAACTGCTAAAGATATTGTAATTGGAAAAAAATTGATTGAACTTACATTCTGTTATCATATTTGCTGTTCTTAATCTGACAGCATAATTAGATTGTATTTTCAAAATTTTTCCATTTTTGTTCATGCATCTATCTCATCTCATTTCATCTCAATTAAATGCTACGTAATTAATCCAAGTTTATAACATCACCTCTCTACTTTTGCATATATGAAAGTTTATCAAACCAAATGTGATTCATAACCAATGAATTCACTTTGATATAAATATAGTGTTTTATATTATCCTCAGAAGGGGTTTTGTGGAGATTTTAGTAATTTCAATAGTTGGAATCATGAGTCAATTGTAGCTAGACCAGCATGGAAAAACTGGAAGCACTGGACAGCCGTTTTGTCCTAGTATGAGACTCAGCAGTGCGCATCCACGATCCCGTCCCTCATAAGATTCGAACCCAGGACCTATCAGTCTCACTCACGAGCGCTTAACCACGGCCGTCCAGTGCTTCCAGGTTTTCCATGGAGGTCTGGATTCAACTGATTTATGATTTCAACTATTGGTTATATTTTCTACAACAATCAATAAACGACTATATTAACAAATTATACTGAAAGGAAAAACTTTAATATTTAACATCTAGAAATGATTATTTAACTTTAGGGCTTTGTTTAAATCAAACTTACTTCACTACTTATATGACAACTTTCAGTAATAATATTAAGGGATATATATTTTTCAGTAGAATAAACAGTTTGAAAATCATATACTGACATAAATTGCAAAAATATTATACTGATAGGTGGTAGATAAATCTTTTTAAATGTAAAATCATTTTGATTAATGTTTTGCATCTACGGTTGTCACATTGTTAGAGTTAATACTTATAATCAAATAGCCTGAAAAGTCTAGCATTTGAATGCTCAAACACCGAATTGTTACTCACTTCGCAGTCCCAGAACGTCTTCCTTTCATTAAATTCTGTATAGGAAATAAAAGAGAAGTATAGAAGACGTTCTATTCGGAAATTTAAAATGTATTTAAGAAGGAAGGTGTCCATGGTATTATGTATGACCTCAATATTTCTAAAGCTTCTGACAAACACCCAAAAACTGATAAATTCATTAATCGTCCGATCCTGATAATGAAAGCATAATCAGCCAGTTTTTAGGTTTCTTATGAAAGTTTACAAACAGTTTTAATTTTTCGAAATATCTCCAGTCCTCTTCCTGGCTTCTAAAAACTTTTCGAGGAATAATCGTGAGCTCCCAGCACAAGTTAGTTGATAGTACAAGTCAACTACCCATAAATAGGCTACAGAATTCAATTCATTATCCTAAAGTAAATGAAAGGAGAATTGAAAAATATAGGGAGTTACCTAAAATTTAAACTGTTTTTTCGTTTGTCTATTTAAAATAATGATTATTGACGTTCTTCCCTTACTTGATTAATACCTGATGATTATTCATGTTCCAGCGTATTTAAAAAAGGTTAAAACCCTAATTACTGACTACTGTGTCAGTATTTCTAAATTCTGATGAGCTACAAACCTTATGTCTCCAAAAACCGCCAATTATTTTTTTTAAATAATCGAACAGAGTTACATGAATAAAAACTTCATATTGTTCTGTTGAATTCAACATCCACTGAACCAGTCAAAAATGGTATAAAAATACATTCAACTATCAAGACAAGTTATTTATTTGAAATTTCCTTCTCAATCTTTGTCTGAAATAAATTTGAATTAACATAAATCTTCACAATTTATCATTATGTTTAACCGATATACCTCAATTAATTGAATTAAAGTTAACAAACATTAACCCATTTCTTATATTTAATTTAGATAGAGTTGAACATTATACTATGTCAATTACTCATTCTTATATTTTTTATGAATACAAACAATAATCTTCAGCAGGGCAAACTTAACAAATTCACTTGATATTGTTTACTTGACTCTTCCTATTAATGTTTAACACTGAAATCGATTAATCTCTTATTGACATATGCGCATACTGTACATATTGCTTCGATTTTGCCTTAATTCACGAACATTATTAACAAAGATGGATAGTTTTATTGATCCGAACGAAAGTCAAAAAGTTAGCAGCATTTTATGAATAATAATAATAATAATATCAACATTTTATAATTTCTTTTAGTTTCTTTGTTTAAATAACACTACAAGGTCAAACATTCGAATATTGAGCATTTTACTGTTTAGGAATGAAATTAAGTAATTTAACAATAAACAACCTTGAACTTTGTTACTTTTTTTCCATTCAAACACAAACAAACAAACAAATTATTTCGTAAAAATGTCTTATTTGTTGAACATTTTTTATTTTGTAGAATACCATCTAGTTCATTAAATGTTAATTGTTTCCACTTAGTCCTTCCTAAAACCCGTTGAATGATATTTCTATGGACAATTATTTATATGATTATTATTATTATCATTATTATTGACTAACTGTGATTATCGTATACTTGATTTATATTGTTTCAATAATGATGGATATTGTTGATAAATTATAAGTTCACTATGATTTAGTTGCATTTAAGTATTTGAACAATTAAAATGTCTTAATAACTAAAAAGAATATTTTCCTCTCATTAGCTTAATGTAGACTTAATGGACATCTTTTAAATACTGATATAGATTGAAAAATAATTGATCAAAGGCTTTGTTATAAAACTACGTAGTTTTGTTTTGGTAAATAATAAGCAACTCAATTTCACAGAGGAAATGTATCGCTTAAGTTAAATGATTTTAACTGGTAATAAATTACAGAAATTCATATATGCTCAGTAATATTTCAGATAGTTGGAACTAATCATTAGGAAGCTATACGGAAGATTTACACTGGACAAAAATGTGAATCTTCAATTTTGAAAAGTTTATCATCCCATACAGGATTCAAAACTTTTTCAGTCAATGTTTCAGTTAAATATGCTATTAATGATCGATTCGAAAGAAACCGATCTTGTATCAGGCTGAGATACAATAATCTGTCATTTGTTAGTCATCAATATCACATTGTACGATTGATTTAAAAAAAGCATCACAACGTCAAATTGCCTAGACTAGTCATCACATTACAACTTAATTAAACAACAATAACTTCGGTTATAGATAACTAATTATTCATATCAGAAAAGGTTTTGTGGATATTATAGTGATCTTAATAGTTGAAATCTTGAGACAATTGAAACTAGACCACCATGGAAAACCTGAAATCACTGGACAGCCGTTTCGTTGAATCTCGCTCCAATTGACTCAGGATCTTAACTATTAAAATTAATCATTCGACTATTTAAATAGCTCACTTTCCGCATGGGTGAATGATTATTTCCAAAGTTTTCTCAGTGTGAAACTGTATATGCTACGAAAATTTCGTAAGTCCTAATCATACATATGCACTATAACCGATAACGTTTAAACTCAATGACTGATGGAATTCTTGTCACACTTCTTGAAGCCATGTTATATAAAAGACGCTATTAGAAAAACTAATTCATACAGTATGAATTTGTTTACTAGTGACCAACTTCGAATAGTGTTTCCCATAGTTTAGGGTTTAACGATGTCGGTTATGAGACAGAAATCATCAACGGCAAGAAAAATAACAGTTACACAATATCACAAATTAAGTGAAGCCAGAATGTCAACCCAGTAGTCTAAAGGTCATAGATTCAACTACTTAAAAATTCCATTCTTGGACGAAACAGCTGTTTAGTGTTTCCCGGTTTTCGACAGTAACCTACCTGAGATCAACTTGTGAGTAATGTGATTTAAAAAATTATTTAACTGATCAGAACTCTCTTTGAACTTTCATTTCGGTTAAAGGGTGACTTAAAATAACAGTCAACTCAATGACAATTGGTTCACAAATCATGAAAAAGAAAAAAAATACAGAAATGACTTAGATACGAAGGAACAATAATTATTGTTATTCGTGTATATTTACATTTATCTTTTATTGATAATAAGGATGATATGGCAACTCTCTGTTGGTATTTGAACCTCATAAGTGATTGCTTCAATATTACATTAAACTAAATCCAAAAGTAAATATTATCATAAAATTTATGGGTAATTTATTTGTTTTAATCAAAGCCTACAACTCAATGAGACCTGATTTTGAATAATTCTTCTTTCTGAATTATATCAGTAATCAAAGTGACCGTCCTGTAATTAGTGTTCTGTCATGGAATTAATCTTTTGGTCATGTTGATTTTCAAAAGTAATCTATCATTGAAAATACGATGTGTCGAATCCAATAAACATTTCATTAGGTTACCCTGTATAACTTCGCATTTAACAGAGTAAATAAATTTGACATAGTTTTAGGCTACATAAAATCATAAATAAGGATTACAGAAAAAATATACAGAATGTAAATATCTAATCTAACCATTTTATTTAGGGTAGAAAATGTACATTTAAAAACCGTACGCCATTATTCTTGGTTCCTCTGCTTAGAACAACTATATTCAAATGGAAGTTTTACTATTTACAGTTATCCGCGTATTTTAAATTTAGTTCTTCTAGTGTTGAACTTTGTTTATTGTTTTTAATAGTGAACGTTACCTATACAGTAGAATACATTCGGTGGATAGCTAAATTTCTATTAATTAATATTTTGCGATCATATTAAATTTAAAAATAGTGATTCCGAGTCGGAAATTATGATTTGTTTTAGCTACATGAAAGGATTAAACATATGAATATTCATACTTTAGAATGAATACGCTTGTTTAACCAAGTCAAATAAAAACGTTTTCCAAACCAGTATCCATAAGGTTTATCGGTAGTGATACAAAAAATCACATGACCGAGTAATAAACTATTGTAAACTTACAATTATCAGTGATATAAATATTATGGAAATTCTAGTGATATACTGTGATCTGTGAAGTCAGTCATTTCTATGAAGAGAAATTTACCCACTAAAAAGTTAAAAAAGTCATTGAGCAAGATTATTATTATCTAAATATTATTAAGATGTACTATCATTGATCATCACTCCCATCACATTGACTACATATCAGGATTGCCTACATACTTTTATCTGATAATACATAACCCTGTTCACTTCCAAATTAAGATGTAATCATTCATCATTGCATAACGTATCGTATACAACTCTAATCAAATCAATCAGATATATTTTCGAACATACTGAATAACAATATCAGACTGTTCATGGAACTAATCAAATGATTACTAAGTAACTTGGCAAGTGAGTTTGTATGACAGTAAAATTATCTAATGAAAGATTCAGCAGCGAAAGAAATATATTTAAATGAATTATTTTTGATGTGGGTTGAAGGAATCATGATGCGCTAAAAACTAAGTATCAGATCTTGCCACTTGATAGTAACCATGAGGAACTCCTTCTCAATAACAATCGTATTTCTAATCAAAAAAAGATAGTGGATAGCTGTGAAATCTAGGACATGTACTTTTTCTTATTTGAGACTCGTTTGTTGAATGTACTTGCATCTCAGTGTTCACATTTAAAACGGGACTTAGATCCACTGCATTTTGGCCTCAAACGCCCAACGCGTTACCTAGATGACCATTGGCTTGTTAGGCAGGGATCAGTTACAGTTCAGTCGTCAGAGTTTGAACCGTACCGTCGTTAGGCTTTTGGACCACATCTTACCAGTCTCCTTTGACATATTTGTAGCCTGAGCGAATCATCTCGATATTACCTGTGAGTCAAAAGCTGTTTTATTCTAATGACTTTGAAAACTCAATAGCTAAATGAATATCGCGTTGCGTGTTTAAGGTGAAAGGCACTAGGTTTGAGTTCCAGAGTGAACATCAATACTGAGATACATATACATCCAACTAACAGGTCTCAAATAAGATAAATCTCACGTCTTGGATATCACTGCTAGCTACCATCGATATTTTCTTAAAATGCATGTACCTTAATGACAATGTTGAGGTAATCCACTCACAATACACATATCCCAAAAGTGACGGGTCAGTTCCAGTCTGGGATGGTTCAAACCCTCATGACTGAATCACAAAAACAACCTTAATTTAGATCAGTATAATATTTATATATTGTGAGTAAAGTGAATGAATGAATAAAAGATGTAGCGTTAAGAAAGAAAGATAAGAATCAATACCAATCCTTTTATAATAAAATATTTTCTAATTGATTGTTATTGTCTTTCTGTAATTGATTCAGTTAAGAACGAGAAAAAACAAGGTAGAAAACATATGCTATTATTTGACCCTAAAAACCGTTATTTTCGTATGTAAGCTTTTTTGGAGGTATAGAAAGAAACGAAACTAGTGAAAAGAACTTGTTTTCTCTCTACTCCCTCCCTTTCACTCTCTCTCTCTCTCTCTCTCTCTATATATATATATATATATATATATATATATATATATATATATTGGTTCCAAGCAGCTATAAAGTCATATGCATGAAGCTTACTGTGTTATGTTCTACTTTCTCAATCTAATATAGAGTCGGATAGTTGGTTGTTTAGCCTCAATAGGATAAAACTGTCTCTTCTTTAACAGGCAAAAGAATAGCCTAGTGTAATTTGAAAGTAATAAATTTACAAACTGGCTAAATGAAATATGAATAGTTTTATCTATATATTTTTATATGACCTTAGTATGTTTGTTATAAATGTTCTGTCTCCGAACTAGTGAAAGTCCTTAAACTCTCTAGGTTGTTGTACTTAACCTTGAAATTAAATGCACGAGTTTGGTTATGACAAATTTGGCCTTCAAGGTAGTGAAATCTTATTGGTTGACAAGCAATCTACCGATTAGTTGGCAGAAAAAAAGATATAAAATTCTTTTAGTATGAGGTTGTGGTAAGGATTGAATTTCATCGAAATCATGAACCAATCAATGTTAGACCACCATTGAAAACCTGGAGGCATTGGAATATCCAGACGGTGTCAGTTAAAAATAAATGCGTGAGATATTAAAGTGCTTTCGATAATCTATAATTTAAACCCTCATCTTTTTAAAAGCAGTTCAATTGTCGAACATTATCAGTGTTTTGTGATTAAAACGAAACTCTTCATCTATGAGGTTGGAGTCATACTGTCCATGTTTTCAACTACAATTCACTCTTAATATTAATTAATAACCACCCTATTTATTCAAAGTCTAATCTAACGGTTGTTTATAACGAATATTGTCGAATGTGATTAAACCATAGGAGATACTTCATTTGTTTTGCTTGTTTGAATCTTCCCACTAAATTTTAAGACGGCGATTCATTATCTTTCTAGCATCTGAGGATTCATTACAGATTGCCTATATATATATATATATATATATATATATATATATATATATATATATATATATATATATCGTCCTAACACATGATATTCGAACCAACTACTGATTTGTATAATTTTATTTTTAAACATAACTCGTACGAGCAAATATTGGTATATAACCGATGAATATCTGGTTAGTTCAGTCTTTATCTTTTCGATGCAAAATATAATTCAATTTTCAGACTTGAAATTTCACTAAAACAATATAATATCTAATTTCTGATGTTTGTAGAGATTTGATAGACGTATGCACATAACTTTCTAAATTGAATATACTGAAGCAATGTGTTGTACAATACTAGACCCACTCAATCTATTACTTTTCAATTACTGATTTATAAACACATTGTTATCATAAACTATCTAGCATACTAATTCAGTGCTTTGAAGCAATTGAATATTAGGCAGAATATACCAACAATGACTAGATTGATTCTGGACAAAAAGAATTTATTAGGAATGATAGGTCTATGGAATGTGTTCATTTCAAAAATAGTTAACATCGGAAACAATCATTAAATATCAAAATATGCTAATATCTTCTTGACTGTAATCATGAATATGAACACAAAATCAGGGTAAAAGCAAAGTTTACAATAGTCAGCTTCAAGTTCTATGAGTGAGAGATTGAAAAAAGAATCTCAAAACTGAAGTATTATTCAAATCTCAAATTTAGTTCAATTATCGAATGACATTGCCGTATTTCGATATAGGTTATAATAAATTGGATTAAATCCAGATCACTTTCCACTAAAATTTCATGTATTAGTCAATACTTAAAATGGATCTTTATCACCTGATGTCTTTTGTAGATTTGATTTTTTTGACATATAAAGTGGTAGGTTGTGGTATGCCCTATTTACCCATAAGTAATTGTTTGACTACGGTAGTCTTTCCATTTGTTTAACAGGAAACGGTTGAATTAGTAACCAACATGACTGGTCATTGATAAGTGAAGTGAAAAATTGTCTGCTTCATATTTCGAGTTATGCTATCTAATGGTCAGAATAACCTTAATGGACAATCTATTCTGTTGTTAAACCAGTCAACATAGATCATTAAATCACTATCCTCTTGTTATACTAGGTTGCTTAATATGAATACAAAGAATGGTAATTTTGCAATATATTATAGTTCTATACCAAATAGATCACACCAACTGTTTCCACTGGACTTTATATAACGATAGCTTAGTCACTTTTTATATTTTTCTAATGTCATAAAAATGAACACCACAATTATTTTATACATCATCAATCTATTGATATTCAGTTGCATGCTTTATCAGGAATTTGTAGCTTTGCTTTTACATAAGATCAAATTTATGACCTAGAGACCATAATCTGTAAGTCTTAGGGTTTAGGTATATCAAATGTCACACTACAGTGATACAAATATCAAGTATTACCTGGTTTGCAACAGTTTTCCAGTTGATCTAAATTTATTGACGGTAACTATACATAAATGAAATTAACACATTCTTTTCAGAACGTCTAAATTAGAATTTCCTGAAAATAATGACGTCATTATACATTGTACATTTACATTAATTGTTTTTGTCTACTTTCACAGTATTTCTTATTTAAATTCAACTAAAATTTATAGTTAATTTTTGTTGTTCACTTTTCTTTTCTTTTTATTTCTTAAGTAAGTAAAGAATTAATTGTTAAGTCTATGTTTTCTATCATTTTTTGAAGTATTTCATAATTTAATAATGAAACAAACACCAAAGCTTAAGGAGATGTACGTGTATATATGTATGTGTGCAATTTCGTCCCATACTATTTACTTACACCTGTTACTCCTCGTTGAAGAACATAAGACGCCCGACAACCATCCACTCTCACTCCGCATGTAGCTTTTCCAGACTTACTGTCGGTCCCAAGCCCGGCTAAAAATGGAGGATTGGGCATGGAGTTATCGATCCAATCCCTTAGAAAACTAACTCGCTAAAATAACGCCAATCAGAAATAATTTCATCCCTAGTTTATTTCATATACATTATCAATGTTCCTAAAGTATAGATGTGATCAAAATAGATAAAATGCAGTATACATTACAAAATGATTCGAATTATAGATAAACATTGAATTTTCCTTTTTGCTTAATCATATCCAATGTGGTAAGTAACATCATTCATATAATCGTTTACGTACTAGAAATGATAATAATACTACTACTACTAATAATAATAGTACACTTTTTCTTCACTTTACAAATTTAAATGAAATGGTTATTGAAATTACATCACATACCTCGATCATTACATTGATTGTTGTTTTCAGAACTATACATTCACTATGTTATTTTTAACAGACTGAAACAAATACAAAATATACCGATATATATATATATATATATATATATATTGGCGAGACTATAATTTGTAGATGAACCAATCAAGTATAAGATGAAAGGTCTCGAAATTTGGCGCGAAATTTACTCATCGATTTTGGAAAATAGAGTGTTGGCATTATAAGTGATGTTAGTTCGTGATGAAACCCCGAAATCTAACCCCTAACCTTAATAATTAACTGTAAATTACAATTATAATTCCTCACATAGGTTTATGACTTTGATTTGGTCCTGGTTATTAAGCGGACACTCTCAAGTTCAGTCTAGCTTCGCTCAAAGATCGTCCATAAATTATAGTCTCACCTATATATTTTATGGAAGTCTTCTAGCTTCTTATGCATTCAGATCAAAACATTGTGTAGTATATGTGTATTTCATTTAAATTAAATAAACTAAAGCAAAACTTATACATGAAATCAAATATGGGAAACTTTGATTGCATTTGAGTCTAAATTATTTGCTCTAAATAAGCATATTCTACGGGAACACAAAGAATTTAACTGAACATTAATTAGCTAATAATACATAATTGAAAAAACAGTTGTACATGGCAGTAAATGTTGGTAATTAAGCATTTTTGTACATACGTATGCACAGTATGTAGCTTGGCTTGGTATTAGTAGAACTATAAAAATGTTCCTGAAGCACTTGATGGTTTTTTACTTTTATTTTGGGAATAATAAGTAGTATATTCATAAGTATACCAAGTCTTGTATTATAAGATATCCCAAAAAGTATAAAATCTATAAATTATGGAGGTGAAATTATAGTTTGTAGTTAAGAATAATGTACTACTAAGTACAATGTTAATTAATAGGTTTTTACTTTCGAAGATTACCAAAACTAAGCTAAATATTATCTGATATCATTTTATCTGGTGTTTACCAGTAAAAAGAAGACACCCTTAAACCTAGAAAAAATTGAAAGTTTTCCTTCATATCAGCTATCGTTATAAAATCTTTTGTGAATATGGACACAAAATTGTCCATATATGAAAATAAATTATGTGTTTTAGGCACAAATGGACATCTTATTATATGAACTCTCAACATTTGTCCAAACTTGATTTGTCCTATCATTCTCACTGGATATTTTGATAAAAATCTACTCTATGTTGCACATAACTATCGATACGTTTAGTAGTTACGGGTGATTTTATTCTCTGGCATAACGTGACTGAAATAAATTATAATTCTTTAACTTAAAATATCCAACGAAGTAGGTATTAGGTCAGAATTATTCAGAATTATTGACTCATGATCTCAACTATTAAAATTACTATAATATCTACAAAACTCCTTTTGATATTAATCAACATATGCTCACTAGTGAATGGCTTCAAGGGGTATTTCCTGGAGTTCTAGTAAGAAGCACTGACCAGTAGATTTGAGTTCAACGAGGTTTGTTGTGAGGTAGTAATTCACTGAAAACAATGGTGGATATGTCACTCAATTTTCGTGGATTAGTTGAAGTTAAACATTAAAATCGTTGGATGCCGGCCATCCTAGTGGTCTAGAGGTTAAGCGTTCGTGCGCAAGACCGAAACGGCTGTCCAGTGCTTTCAAGTTTTCCATGCTGGTCTAGCTTCAATTAACCCATGATCTCAACTATTAAAATCATTATAATATTCACAAAACCCTTTCTCATCTATATACATATATCATTTCGGTTGGGCAAACATTAATAATCACTGTGATTGAAATTATTTACGTTTCATTATTTAAATAAACGTAGCTTTTACAAAAAGAATTTATAAAAATATTTTCATTGAAAAGTAATAATTATTTCAAATCTACTTCATTACACCAATAACAACGACAATAACAACAACAACAATAACAGTGATTCAATAAAAAATATTTTCGATTTTTCAAAAACAAAAAAAAAAGAAAAAAATATAATAATTTCTGCGTCACATATTCAATTGATCATAAAACTTTTATTCATAGCCTATAATAATAGATCAATAAATTATGTAATATTCAACTAAAATAATTTTGATTCTATAATTGTATTATTTTAATTTAATTATTGCAAATAAACTTGAATCAAAAAGGAAAGAAAAGGAAAAAAATAGAAAGAAATGAAATTATCCCTTTTTATAACATTCTCAATAACAAAAGAAATGATTCAAGTAAATTATCTACTCTTTTCTTTTTATTTATTTGTTTATTTAATCATTATAAAGATTATAAAAATATATCTTGATGAATTTATTCAAATCAATCGGGGATGTGTTTTTTGTTGTTGGTGGTGGTGGTTGTGCTGGGGATAGGGGTGTTGGTGGGGATGAAGTTGGTGGTTATGTTGGTGATCTTATTCAATTTTCTGACAAAAATTCTGAAAACTGGTCTCTTTTTTTATTTTAGATCAGATTAATTGAATTTACAATGTCAAGGTTACAGAATAATTATACTGTACAAATAAAATTATTTTTATATTATACCTTTGCTAATAATAATATTAAACCTTGAAAATATGACCTAAATTATTATTAAATTATATCAAACTGTCATTTTGAAATGTTTTAACTAGGCACAAAATTCTGAGACTCAGTTTTTTTGAAAGGTCATATCATCTTTTGTTAGGAATATCATATATATATATATATATATATATATATATATATATATATATTTAGTATTTTAAGTGTTATTGTCGTCAGTTGAACAACTAAGGATTCCTTTAATGTTTAGTTTTCAAATGTTCAGGGCTAAAATATATTATAATCGACGTAAATTATAACATTGGTAGTGTTAAAAAAATATTTCGAAATGATTTTAGACCATCATTAAAAACCTGAAAGCACTGGATGGCCGTTTCGTTCTAGTATGGGACTCTACAATATTGTGCATCCACAATACCGTATGTAGGATTCGAACCCAAGACCCTCGTGAATGCTTAACTTCCAGACCACTGAGCTGGCATCCAACGTTGGTAATGTCTAACTTAAACCAATCCACAGAATTGTGCGATCATCTCTCATTGTCTTCAGAGGGTAATTTCCTCACCTCCCCCTACACGAATCAGCTTCATTGGTCAAGACTTCTCAGTAGAACTCCGAGAATTATCTCTCAAAGCTAGTTTCTAGTGAGCACTTGATAATTATTAGTATAGAATTGTGGAGATTCATGTTCTCATTCTAGAACTCAATAATCCTCACAACTCTATATTGGTGTTTTAAAATAAGTTACTTTAATTAAATTTCCACAACATTTTTATATATGACATACATGGTTGATATAACTTAAATAAGCCTAATGATTTTGAGTAAACATGTTTTAAAAAGAATATCCAATACTGAATATTTGCATTACATTTTGCCAATTTATTCATCATAAATAGAACAAATGTCTTTTACCTATGTATTTCCAATCAATAAAATTATAGTATCGGGATGTGTCAATAAGAATCAAGAAGATGACTTTAAAGTCTTAGCACGAAGTTCAAATATTATGTATGATATGAAGTAAGAATATTTTTGTATACTGCTGAAAAATTTCGGAATAATAGTCAAAATCTATTTTCTTGTAACTAATGAATAAAAATGATAGCATAAAATATACCAAATTGACAATTTTGTCTCCGTAGATTGTACAGAATATGCAAATCGACAGTATCTTCAAATTTTTTTGACTCCGGAATAAATCGAAATCTAGTAGCAGTCCGTTGTACGAACAAACTAAAAACATAGCGTTTCTTATATTTTTGAGCGAAGTTCATTGATCTGTTTTGTCACAGAGGATTCGTTCTGGTCAGTTCCTGATGAAAATCCTAACTCATAACTGTAATCCAAACCGTTACTTGGATCAATGTAGGGACTCTGAAAAATCTATTCGGGCCATTTTAAGCGTTCACGAAGACGACTTTGTCCATAAAGACGAATTTACATGTGATTATTTTCTTTTATCCACAAGAAGAGTAACTTGTAGAAGACATTAAGCGACTTCTGAATTATGTGGGTGTTTGTTTACAGTTTTTATTAGTATAGTTTTCTGCGTATACTATCCATTTACAATCGTAGTTTCCTAACTGGCTAGAAAGTAACAAGAAATGTTATTTCAATTGTTTCAAAGTTTTTCTTATACTTAATCAATAGATTATTATTTATTCTTCAAAAACCATTCAACTTAATGTCAGAAGAGTCTATTGACTTGTTTATGTTCATAGTTTTCTCAAAACTACTTCAGTTGGAGTTAATACGAAATATATGTACATGACTTACTATTGATTGGAACCATCTACGTAATATGTCACAACAATTTTTAGTCATTCGGAGCACTGGATACCTGGCAGGGTTTTCAACGGAATCCACACAGAATCAATTACACAAACATTAGGCTGAAGTAGATCAGTATAAACGAAATGCAATCCTATCTTAAAGCTTTGAAAGAGCAAGCTTAGATTTACGACAAGGTAGTCTTTAGATAATTTTAATATCATTTGCTTACTGATCTTTTAATATCACTGAATCCTTCTACAATTAGTTGACATCTTCAAACTTTTGTTCATATATGATCCACCGATCTTGTAGCAGCCTCATGTCATCCACTTTGTACAATAGGTGTATACACTTAAACATGATTGCACTTTTACAGAAATGAATTTATATACCAAGCTTGTACTAACTTTACATGAACTGGTACAAAACCCAAGTCTTATGTAACATTATTATCCTATTAATTGTCTAGTACATATTCACATAATTAGTTATGAGTCTTTATACGTGTGCAATCTTCGTGTGTGTAGTTGTTTTTCTATCTATCTTATCCATTAACTATCTGAATTATATAAACTAAGTTCATTCACCCCACGGTCGATTGCTAAATCTATCCACTCAGCATAAAGTTTTATGTCTGTATTAGTCCACATCACATACAATTAACATTCTTAATACATATGGTTTGCTGAATCAGCTTATTTGAGACATATCTATTCTCAAACTATTCCACATCTGACTTTTAATATCTCATGGTAAATTTCAATTTCATTACATAACGTGATCAGTTAAGGAAATAGAAAAAGTCAACAACGATCAAACATCATTAAAATCAGATGCCCTTACAAGAACCTAAAATAAAGGGTTTCCTGTTGACCATCTCCAACCATCATCTTATTTCAACATAGTACAGAATCACCTAAGCTAGTGGTCACATTGCAACCTGATCGATAGGATTCGAACTGCACTAAGAAGGACCTGACATACATGACATTGATCACTACCTAAAGATCAATCAATTGTAAACTCAAGATACATTACAATATATTTAAATTAATATTCAATTAATATGTCTTCAAAAATTTTATAAAATTTCACAAACTCAACTGATGGTTTCCAGTAAATTAATTTTGTTTGAATTTTACTATTCAATTTTCAATTTAATCATGTATAAAATTCTTGACGTAATGTTTTTTTTTAAAGTAGGTCGGTACACTTAACTACATGTAGGAAATATAAATAAACAAAAAACACTTCATAAATTCGTGATATATCTTCACAATAATTCTGCTTCATTGCATAACATCAAAACTGGAATATAATACGAAATAATTACTCGAATATTGCTATGATCGATTTGTTTTTGTCAGAAAACTATATTGTTATTTTATTAATATTTTCTGAAATGGAAAATATTTTTTTCTATTTCATATTAGTTGAAGTTATACACTAAAACCGTTGAATACCGGCCATCTCAGTGGTCTAGAGGTTAGGCATTCACGCGCGAGACTGATAGGTGTACTCTGTTGAGGAGTCCCATAAAAGGATGAAACGGCCGTCTAGTGCTTTCATGTTTCCCAATGGTGGTCTAGCTTTAATCGACTCATGATCTCCACTATTGACATTTCATATTTGTTGAAAAATCCGGAAAATAATAAATAATATTCATTGTTATATTTAAATTTTGTTTTCCTATGAATTATGAGTTATTTCATTTAATTATGTAAACAAAATATATATAATTTTGTTTTTTATTATTAGTCGATGCATAAATTGTCCAGGTTTTTGTAAACAAATTGTTTGCTTTTATATTCCCATTGTTGTTTAGAACCACAATTGACCAGTGTCTTGTTGGTATATGTGCATCCTGTGCGGATTGTCTTGATATTGTCTTAAGTCAGATACATCCGGCTGACGAGTCCCAAATAGGACGAAACGCACATCCTAGATTTCACTGCTAGTCACTATCGATCTTTGATTATAAATTGACTTTATTTTATTGCTCTATAGTCATCATATTATTGATTTGTTGTTATTTAATTTAAAATCATAAATCTTGGTCGATAGAAAGAACTAGGCCAAAGTGTATTTTGTAATCAATGTCAATTAGCGTCAATAAGAATAAGTGAGAATGATTTATCAATGTACTAACGGAATCGCTTAAGTATGTTCTACACATTTGTGATACCCGCTGGAAAATTAACTGAACATATTATCTATAATAATTGGACTCATTACTCATCTCTTTAAGTGACACAGAGCTACCCACATTTCTATTGGATTATAATAACCATTAACACATCGAATATTATACTGGCTGACTAATCTGAAGTATAACAAAATACACATACTGAATTTCACTACTAAGCATTATTTGAAAATTATACTCAGCTTGTGAAGTCAAAAAAACAACAATACTGAAACAGCTATTCATTAAGACATTAAAGAGGAAGGATATATTTGTAAAATTTCAGAGAAACAATTTGAAGTAAATCCAACGTTTCGCTTGACAATCTGGTTCAAGCAACTAATGACCAATGAATAAATCTGAACTCCTTATTCCATTCTATCTATATCACATTAACTAATTAACAGATAATACAGTCAATGGGTCAAATCAGTTCTCGTATCTGAATATGTTAAACAATTAACTGGAACGTTAAAATAACACAAACATTCAGTTATAGATACATTCTTTCTCTTTGAATTCATTCTTTTATCTTCATTTAATGCATGCTGTGACATTTGGGATTCATATCATATATAAAATTTATATATTCACCGACCGAAGACAAATTTCTTTTTCTCACTTACGTATACACACAATGTTATTTTAACACTTTTCGTTTTTACACCACATGTCTCTTACACACTAATGCAAATATCTACTTTAAACATTGTTAACGTGGATTAGATGACTTATTCAATATACAGTAAACCGGAGAACCATGCACTAATTTATATTCGATAATTTTGATATTTGATTATATTTCTTTGAAAAACCTTGGACCAGATTGCCAGGAGAAACATTGGATTTATCTCAAATTCTTTCACTGAGATTTTGCAAATACATTCTTCCTCTTTAATGTCTTACACTAAGTCGGCGCCCAGATACTATGAAGCTATTCAATCAAATTTAAACAAAAGTTCTTAGCTAGTCATTAAGTTTAAATACATCAAAAAGTATATGAATAATAACATCAGAAAAAATAATACTTTAACTCATTAATGGACATTCAAATGAAACTAACTACTTGATTGTCTGTATCAAATAACGTGATTTTTGGACTTTATTACCCCATTCATAAGTTATTCGTAACATTTGAATCATTTATGGCCAAAATACTGATGAACAGTTTGAAATCCTAATGTAATCCAAACAAAATTTTCATGCTTAAATATATACTTGTTATTGACGTATTTTCAAATATATATTTCAACTATTTTAGTATGAAACAAAACTATGTATGTTTTCATCTGTCGATATAAGTAGTGTGTGCACCAATTAGAAGTGAAAACCCTGACAGCAGAAGACTAGGAAGATCTAGTCGAAGAGAATAGAAAGAGAAATAGAGGGAGGAATTGTGAACTGAAAGAATCACACAGAATGTGAAGAATAAATGATGGAAATTTGAGAGTGAAGTATTTAGTGTATGGTTTTCATATTTTACCAAGAGATTGTGTAATTTTGTAATTAAATACATTTGATTGTCCCCACCTATGTTTTTGTTCACAACACCCCTACATTTCTTATTTATTGAATAAAACAAGAAAATACGTTGAATGGTTGTAAGGAATGATGCTAACGATTGAAAACCCATCTTCTAAGTATTTTACTACTCACTAATCCATGCATAGGCGTATGTTGATTGACGATGAGGTTAGCGTGACTGATGACCTATGGAAATTCAACCCTATACTTCAAAGCTATGGATGTGAATAATACTCCACATCTGGGTATATTAAGAAATTAGTATTATAATACTTAAAAGAAGTGTTGCCATTCAAATTCTATTGAAACTAAGAACCTCGAACTTATAGAAAATGCTATTAACCTGTCTTTGTTGAAACCCTCTTCCATTAACTCTTATAACCCTTTATCACAGGAAATATCTTTCTAAATTGTTCATACAATGAATCATGTTTTTTAATTTCAATCATTACGGAGCCTGATGCAAATGTACGTTTTCTGGAATTGCCGTACCCTTTTAATGCAATGTGATGAAATTAATGGGATGGATTGTCAATGAGCAGATCGATGCTGATAGGAAAGACTACACTTTAAGAAAAGGGTTTGCAAGAAGGGATAAAAAGAAGATATCCATGAAAGAATATTGACAATCAAAATCTAGGGAAAGATCATAAGTAAATGAATCTGAGTCACTGTATCTGATTTAAAAGTCTGTCACCATACAGCTTCAACCAATGCTTGCAGTTAACGCGAGGACCACAACTAGGTAGTCTGTACCTACCAACACTGCCCAGAACAACAGGCGATGGTACTATGAACTGTCAACTTATCTTTGTTTGGACCCCTTAGGTTCCTTCCAACATGCTCCTAACCCATTTCTGACTGCAGTCTGGATAAAACTTGGATGAGCACACACATCACATACAACAGCCACTTCAATCAATAAAAATTTGCATTTCATTAACCAATCCAAAGTTTTTCCCTCGTACTTTAGGTCTAACCTCAGCTTTGGAAAATCCTTATTCCAAACTATACGAACAAAGAAATCTATGATCAAATACAGCCAACACGTGTTATCTATTTTCGAAGACCATGCATAACACCCATAGAGTAATACCGAGTGAACTTCCTTCTTTAATATACTCGTACCTTGGTTGACAGAGAAACCTCTATTACATGCAATAAATAATTCATACAATCGAAAATCATCCAATCCAGACGGAGTGTGTCATAAAAATTGACTTTCCTTGGTACTTTAGTAAAATCCATCTATTTTATCGTTACCAGGTATATACATAGAATTATCACAACTGCCTAAAAATAACTTATCATATGATTAGTCTATTTCATTAAAATTAAGTTCTTTTTATTTCGATGCATTTGAACTAATTATTTCACAAACTAACCAGTCAGTTAACTAAAATAATTATATTTAATATTCTTTGTTTTGAATAACAAAAATGTTCATTAACTTTTATTGCCGTCTTGGGTGTGCACTGCTGAGTAGTCCCACAACAGGACGAAACGACCTTCCAGTGATTCCAGGTTTTCCATGATGGTCTAGCTTTAATTGACTCATGACCTCAACTATTGAAATTACTACAATCTCCTCAAAAAACCGTTATGGTTTATAATTATCTTTTATTCTTTATATTTTATTAAAATGATCATAATAAGGGTAATATATACAAACGAATAGACGGTGATGATGATTTGTGGAAGTATGAAAATTCAGTGAAGTTAAACATTGTACGACAGGTAATAGTTTAGAATTCGATTTCGATTAAGGTCACCTATGGGCACTTACAATGAGTTGTATAGTAAAAATGACATAAAAATGAGATCGACTATTGGTAATCGAAGAAAAGCTTTCAGTTTTTTTTGTTAGGATTAAATTGATCATTTTAAAAGAATTTCAGTACAATTAGTGACGAATATGATAGTGTGTGACATAATTTTAAATCATTAAGGAAATACAATTTATTTACACACGTTTGATGTTAACTAACATGAAACATAAATTCAGAGTATCCAAGAAACGATTTTTATGTCACTGTCTTTTGCAAACTAAATCACTAGAATTATATCTTCACTGAATAACAGGAAAGATAACATCAGTTGTTTATCGGTAATCTGATAGATTGTAGCCTAGATAAATCACTTTCGTAACATGTTCCCAGGTATACTAGAATTCTTTCATCCACGAGTTTTTCATTAGCCAGTTAGTGAAATACCAATAAGTATTGTATTTGCAATAACAGAACGCTAATATGTGATATGATATTTTTGCACTCACATACAACATTAGATTCGAACGTAGCACACAAGTAAACCAATAATATGAACAAACTTAACAAAGCTTTCTCAGACATACAATATAATAAGATTTTCATGCCAAACTCAAATTCAAGCGATATTCACAAAACATTTTTTTAAGTAGAAGGCATTGAATGTATAAATAAAGAAATCTTATGAATGTAAGTTTCAATTCCTATGAGCATGTACCACTGAACAATGGATTTCACTCTTCATTTAAAGATAGATTTACTAGTAGGTTATCGTTTTGTACTTTGAAATTGATTACGAAGTTATTTAGTGAACAAACGTCTATCTTCATCGTTTAATGTTCATATGGTATTTGTTACAACGGGTCAAGCAAGAAAAACTATTGACTGGTTATTTTTAGCTAAATGTATTGATAGTTGAAACGGGAAGTCATTGTCTAGTCTATAAAAAAAATTCATTATTTAATAATACTAGACATCAAATATATTACTCATATCATTTAGCTTACCTTTTTCCACCGTTTATTTATAATCCATGTAATTTTACAAGCAAAATATTAAACTCTTCAATTACAAACTAAGCTAATTTTCACAAAAGATGCTACCCAAAAATCTCCACCCTTGTATACACTGGTGACTAATTGTGAAAACGATTTTCCAAAATTCATGTTAGATAAAATGATTACTGAAGTCAGTTGAGTTTGTAATGGAACTTTGGCTCACTGGTAGTATTGATAACTACAGTACACTTGTTAAGAGATGAGTAGGTTTATGTTCATTACTGTACAACACTACACAGACTAATTAGTACAAAATTTTAGATTATGATGAAACGACTTTCTATTCACCGCTTTCTTACTTACTTGCTTTCTTACAAAAGCTTCGCTATCCCCCTAAGTTACTAGCATTATAAGTAGAGATGAATGGTGACTACCAGTGGATTCCAGAACGTTAGTTTCCTCAATTAAAGTCTTAAATGTCAAAGGTAAGATTCAAATAAGCAATACAAAAATCAACTAAACCTCACCCAATTGCACAAGCTAGTGGCCATCTGGACTCGGTAGCTAAGTAAATAACGAGATGGCGTTTGAAGTAAACAGCACTGTGTTCGAGTCCCGGAGTAAGCATCAACTTTGGGATGTGAATATATTTAGCCAAAGAGTCCCAGGCAGGACAAAACTCACGTCCTGGATCCAACTTCTAGCTACCGTCCATCTCTTCTTAAAAATTGAATAACAAATTTTCATAGCTTAAATGATTGAGAAATAATACACAAAGGGAGATTATGAGTTATATGTGTTATATCCCAATAAGAATAATGAATGGTAACTGTATTGATCTATTTCTGGTCTAATACTATACATATATGTTTATCGTATAATTCTTAAATAACTAAAATGTTCATACTCGTGTTCTTCTTATTATGAGCTTCATTTTGACTTATGAACTATTGGTTTACGATTTACCGTTCTTGAATTATGCCCAGTCAACTATGCACTACCTCCCACATACACAGCCACAGTTGGTCAAAGCTTGTACAAATGTTGTTTCATATTTTATGGTACAGTGTGGTCTGTCTGGTTGCTTTATAAATCCAGTATGTTTGAAATAAATGATTCATAATGCAGAGGCTGAGATTGGTGTTCTGGAATTAACTGGCTGATCTAGGTGGGAAGCAGGACCGATAAGGACTCTAGACTTCTCGTACGTGTCTTATGTGTCATTGATTCGACCGATAATTCACAATTCTCTAATTGACTGTATCATCACGTTATAGATTAACAGTGCGCACAGGCCACAAGTTATAACAATATGCGACGTAGAATTTGCCACAGAACATCAAAATAAAGAGATGCCAGAGTAGTAGAAGTAGTGACCGCCTCTGTGTTGATACAAACAGTTGAACATAAATGAATAGATAAAGTAGACAACAGTAAATTTTGGGCTACTGAAAACTCTACACCTACCTATCATGCAGAAATTCCATTGTTGTTTGTTTCACTAACTACAACGGTGGATATTTAAAGATATGTTTTTAATCTTGGCCTACATAAATGGATGGGACTGGAATTTCCTCGATATCATAGAAGAACAAATTAAGAGAATACTTATAACTCACTTCTAACTTTGGAAGTGATTACTATTTGCTGAATACGAAATACAACTCTTATATATGGATTCTGATTACCATACAAAATCAAATAATGATCTACCAAACGATAAAACTATGCTCTTCACTTCACTGAGTAATTGTAATATAACAACGTATTCAAAGGTTTTCTTAACAGAACTGTCGATGGAAATTTAACGTATTCTTGAAATATGATGAGTTTGTTACCTCATAATAAACAACCCATCTATACATTATTAACTGAAAGCCATATACACTAGTCACTTCACTTTTTATTTCATAGAACATAGTTGCAATTTTGTTAGTAATTATCCTATAATAATGACTTATGTAAATTAACTTGACCCTGTTTGTATTTCTAACAGTATACCAGATATATTATGGTGATACTTCAAATAGTAAGATAACGTAATTATTCATATAGAATAGATTTTACTGGTAGAAAGAATATTTTAACTAAAATTGATGAATGTAAGTGTCATAATTTTTTTTTCTTTAAAAAGATAAATGGATTAAACTGTAGAGCTTTCATTATCAGTAAGCAAACCATCAGCATTATCATCTTTTAAATAATTAATCCTTTCAAAAACAAAAAATTTAAACAATGTGATGAGATGAAATTTATTAGAATTATATAATATCTATATAATAGTACAATGTATTCCAATTAATAATTAGATCATATATGATCTTGTTTTGATTGAGGTCAGAATAGACAACTTGAAGGATAGGATAAATACATTAATCATTATCATTCTGTATATTAAATTAAAGTCAGTTTTATCAAGGGAAATTTCACTTATGTATAAATTGTTTGCAAATATACACAAGGTTGAGGACAAATATTGTGAATGTTTGGGATTTGTATTTTACAACTTATTTATTATTCAAGTTTCACATCACGAATTTACTATGATTATAAAAACCTTATTGAAAATCACAAAGAACAGAAAAGCTTTTTCGTCTGAGTATGGGGTTGTTTAATAGTTAACATCCATCATCCCATCAGGGATTCAATGCAGGAGATTCAGGGATCGTAGACAGTCCTTGACATACGGACTAATAAGTTACCATCCAATAATTACCATTTTGGTCTCTAATCGACTCATAATATTCCAAGACCAACATCCAAAGTTATTGTTTGTAGTTGTCTCACCGACAACATGACATAGTTTGTCACTAGAACTCTAAACAGTACCTCTCGCAGTATTTTGGAGATGTATTATACTGACAAACAGTTAAAGTAAATAGTAGCACAAAGCAAATGATAAAATTACATCATGGGCTCTTCAGTTCTAAAATGCGGTAACTATCTAGGTCATTTTTAAGAGATTAACATGATTAATTAAAATGCACACTGAAGCACTATGAGCTCCAATGAAGATTTAAGACCATGTGAATGTAGATGAACCGAATTATCATAAACAAGAGAGGGATATAACAATGAAATATTCAATAGGGTTGGAAAGGTACAAATTCTCAGCATGTAAATTTAGACCAATTAATAAACACCAAACTATATTCAACAATACGTTCATTGGCAGTGTAGTAAACGAGAACCCAGAAGTGGGGACAACCGACTGTATTTGAATACAAAATTACAGAAAGTCTTAATAGAATCTGAAAGCCATACAGTAAACAATTCATTTGCAAAATGTTATTCAATAGTCTCAAACTTTATAGTTCTTTCGTTTTCACACCGATAATTCTCCGTTTTTGTTCTCTTTTCTTCAATCTTCTTAACCTTCTGCCTCCAGAAATTTCACTTTCGATTAATGATACGTACTACTTATATCTGATAATATCAACAGTACATACCACAATTATATCGTAATCATCCTCAGTAGGAAATATCACAATAAAAATTCGAATTTCTAGAAAATTAGATTTAATTAGCGCTCTTCTAGTCGTATTTCATATAATAATCGTTCTTGTTATGTCCCGATAAGAATAATGAATGGTAACTGTATTGATCTATTTCTGGTCTAATACTATACATATGTGTTTATCGTATAATTCTTAAATAACTAAAATGTTCATACTCGTGTTCTTCATATTATGAGCTTCATTTTGACTTATGAACTATTGGTTTACGATTTACCGTTCTTGAATTATGCCCAGTCAACTATGCACTACCTCCCACATACACAGCCACAGTTGGTCAAAGCTTGTACAAATGTTGTTTCATATTTTATGGTACAGTGTGGTCTGTCTGGTTGCTTTATAAATCCAGTATGTTTGAAATAAATGATTCATAATGCAGAGGCTGAGATTGGTGTTCTGGAATTAACTGGCTGATCTAGGTGGGAAGCAGGACCGATAAGGACTCTAGACTTCTCGTACGTGTCTTATGTGTCATTGATTCGACCGATAATTCACAATTCTCTAATTGACTGTATCATCACGTTATAGATTAACAGGGCACACAGGCCACAAATTATAACAGTTCTATAGTGAACAGTTAACATAATTACAATCCAATCAACAGTAACTCTACATTTACTAAGCAGTAAGTCATTTAATTTTCCCGAACAACTTCAATTTAAACTAATATCAAATATCATTCATTTGTTGTTCACGAATTGTATATTGAACATTTCATATGATCTTTTATTATTAATTTTATTTCTCAAAAATCATTGTTTATAGTTTTTTTCAACATAATATTCACTAGTTGCCATACAATTTAAAAACAAACAAAAAAATAAAACTTTTTGAACATTGAATATTCGTGTATTTCTGACTAGAAAAGCGGCTGTAACAGACAGGTATTCCAAGAAATGATCCCTATTATGATTTTTTAAAAAGAAAAACACCATAGAGTGAAGATTTTGTTAGTTATTTTTAAGAATTGACAGTTGATTATTATCACTATCATTAATATTATAAAAAAAGCAGGGATATTTCATTCTTACACTGATCTTCACCCACCTTTTATACGGTGTGAAAAAATGGGTAGAGAATGTGACAGAATTTAGAAATCTCATCAAATTTATAAATGAATCGTCTTAGTTTTTTGGCATTGGTTATGTTGAATACAAGTTAGATGAAGAAAAAACATTTCAGCAACTTATAATGTATTTTTTTAAAAGTTATGAAGACTAACGACAAATTAATAGTAGAATTCATGATTCGATCTATGCTAGACCACCACTGAAAGCCTGAAAACACTGAACGGACAGTTCGTCCAAATATGGGATTCCTCAGCAGTGAACATCTACTATCCCGCACTCAAGACTCCAATCTAGGTTCATCGACCTCGAGCGTTTAACCTCTAGATCACTTAGCCAACATCTAACAATGTCAATGTCTAACTTCAATCAATCCATGATCTTGTTCAACCATTCATTTATTGTCTGAGTTGGACAACTGTCTCCATCCGACACAGATTAGTTCCAGTGGTCATGGTTTCTCACTAAAACTCCATGAAGTCCAACTAAAAGATAACAACTAGTGAGCATATGATTATGATCAAAATGGAGATTTGTGGAGATTGTAGTAATTGTAATAGTTGAATTCATGAGTCGATCTAAACTAGACCACCATTGAAAACCTGAAGCCAATGGATAGCCGTTTCGTCCTAGTATCGAACTTTTCAATAGTGCTCATATTCTTGATTACTGTTTACTGAGTGAACTAGTTTAAAACAGATATTAGTAACCAATTATAACAAATGTTCTACTTTTAAAATTTGTATCCTGAAACTAATTGCCTTTATGAATATACATAACATTTTAAAAAATCGGTAATTTGTCTTTTCTTTACCTGTTAACTTAATTCAAATAATCCTCTGGAAAAATGCTTTGTATGACTTCAAAAATATAACTTACTGCTGGTTTATGTCATATTATGCAGATTGAGGTGGATAATACTGTTCAATTTTCAAGGCAGAAATTGATGGTGCAAAGTCCAAACTCTCAACTTACTGTTTATAGTTGACTACTATAATCAATAACCTTTTGTTACTAATTAAGCTGTATTAATAGTGTCAAACTTTGCATAACAGAGTACCTGTTCAAAATGTCAATGTTCAAAAATTACACACAAACTATTATGAAGTTATAGATAAGCTATGTTGATGAATGATAGCTAGTACGAAACCTGGTATCACAGCTTCTTATCTTCCACACTAAACCACTTAATGTTAAGCAAAATCCATTTAGATTTGATCAACGGGAATTAAATAATACACATGACTAGATAATATAGAATAACTGATTACTAAATGGTCAATTACTGCAAACATAACAGTCCTTCAGAAATGTGGACAATACAATATTATTTATAAAGTAATACTGCAAATCTTATGTTTAGTTAAAGAATATGCCAATGAAAATATCAATGTAAATGTATGACATATGACTGTATCATCCTTAGTTTGATAACTTATTACATGATCAAGATTTAGACTTATTCAAGCAAAATAATTAGGTAAAATGAACATACTAAGCTCATATCTTTTCAGACAATAATAGAACATGCTGAACTATCACAGATTGGAGTCTGAATTGTAATTATACCTGTCGAATGAAATAATAAGTCGATAATATCCTACAAACGTCTACTGAATGTTTCACAACTTTTTATTCTGCAAACTTAATGCACATAACTTTGTCATTTACATCACAGATTAATCTTATATAAAAAAAGCACTGAATAGCAAAAAAAATTTGAATAACTGTTTCATCCTAGTATAAGAGTCATCATCAAAATTCATCTATAATCCCATCTATGATCGTACCCATTATCTTTAAGTTCTCAATGAACACGTTATCTTTAAATTACTGAGTAAGCATCCGAAAGTTTAAATATCTATTTTCAATATTCCGTTGTTTTCTCAGGATAACTTCCCTATACTCAGATATACTTGAAATCCACTGGTTACCGCTTTCCACTAAAATTCAGGAATTACCTCTTTAATTTAGTTCATAGTGAGTAGATGATTATCATTATTATCGAAGTTTGTGTTGTATGATTAGTACTAGTTATTCCTGTCAAAAATAAACGTATATGTAACAAATTTACGACTGGATAAAGTGAAACATTTTGAAACAAATGTAAAGTTGTTTTTTTCCAATTAAACAATTAACCGATTTAGTTTATCACATGATTATGTACATTCCCTATCTTATTTTCATTGTTACTTTTCTACCCTATTGAAGTAATTTGATTTTAGATATTTACTTTTTGATAAGTTGATATATATTTTTTAAAAGTAAGTTAGAATTAATTGTAACTGGGATTATTTCTAAGTATAAGTGTATTGCTTATGGATATTTACCAATCAGCTTAAAATATATTTACTTATAAACCCTTATTAAACATCTTTATACATCGACACTGGTGACAGTTATTTTTATTTACCAAATTATATATATTCTTAATAATAAAAAAATGTTTGCAATGAAAATTGTTGAAATATCTATTTAGGAGTTTTCTAACTATGATATAATATAAAATTGTCATTTATTTAAATAGTGATAGTTTAACAAATTTATCTTATACAATGTAATCTACCTAACATAGTTATGCTTTCATTATCATTCCCTTATTTACAATGCTAATTAATTTATGTGCTTTTTAAATTCATGAGTTGTTGACATCTTACTGTAACATTATAGCCTTCTTAACTGAACTTTTAACTTGCCATATGACTGTGTTTAAAACTTGTAAATAATCTAGTTCGAAACAGAATCTTTTTTATTTATTTTCCCCCAAATGCCATGGTATGGTCGAGAGTGAGGAGAGTCTACTCTCTGTCTCTTTCGAAATGATCTCACATGGAGACGTGCATATAACCACTGCCAGGGTAGTCCTACTCACTGACTTCTCGTGGCGGAGGCATTGTTTACGAAATTGAGAGGATGAAAAGCGAATGTTCGGCGCTTTTAATCGGGTTGATGAATACAGACGATCGATCCATCTAAGAAAGTTGAAAAATTCTGATTTCAAACCAATGGTGCAGATGGGATTCTGAAGGAACAAATGGCACATAAACCTATTGTTGGTCACTGGCTAATGTAGGACTGCATCTTTTTACGTTGCTCCACTGCCTTGTGAATTAGACCTTTAGGCTGAAAGCTCCGGATGTGACCCCCTAAGAAAACCATCTATGTCGTTCTAAGCACTCGGACAGTATCACAGCCCACACAGAAATCAAATGACTTGTGTGGTGTATATGTATTCAGTTCATCTTTGTACCAATATTTATGTGTTTACATAATGATATTAACTTAATCTTAAATGATTCAATTGTGACAATCTATTGTTTATTTTGTCTTGTTTACTATTTAGTTCAGCTGTTTAACTGATTGTTATTTATCCAATATAAAATGACACAATTGAATATTATAAAATTTCCAGAAATAAGAATAAATAAAATAACTGCATTATTCTAGTTTATAGTCATTAATATAACACATAAACAATTCTAAAATCAAGATCAAATATAAAAACTATAGGTATTCTGATTAGTACAAATTCAATGATTCATTTTATTATATACAAATTACCAACTAAATTTTGTAAATATCATTACCAAGGTTTGACTTGATAATTTCGAATAAATTAAGCATTAGGTAGATTGTTATAAATAAACAATATAAGTATTCAATATTGAATATTTTTGCGTTATTTCTTAGTATTATATAAACTTGAATTATTCTTGATTTGGTTATTTATTCTCTGAAGAGGTAGTTTACAGTAAGTCACGAAACTTCAAAAAATCGAATTTTTATACTTATTGAGATATTACAAATATATTATTTATTTATATCCTATATACAATTTTTTAGATTATGTACCAGAATATATATTAAAGTGTGAAATAGAGGAAACTCATTTTTACTTTATTGTTCAACAGAATATGAATACTAATATTTAAATCGAGTTATTTCCTATCATTTGTTTTCAATGATTCAACTTATTGATTGAGAATAGATTGAATACGCCGATCATAACTGTAGTTTTTTTAACTCAAATAAAATAACCTTTAATTCTTCCGTATATTTGGGAATATGTTTATTAACCTACTTACTGGTCAGTAAATATCAAATGGTTATTGCTATCTAATATGTAATGGAAAATAATCCACTTAAATAAATATCTTGTAAGCATTTAACAATGAAGCTGATCATCTTAGTTTTAATGGTTACATCAATAGCTGTAAGCTCTCGATTAATTACTCATACTAAGGCATGTTTTAATGTACTGTGTAGAACTTCTGTCTTGATTACCAGCTAGATTAATAGTTATTCTACAAGATGCCTATCATTCAAATACATGTTTCACTTCATCATACCGGACTTCTCCTTATATATATATATATAAGAAACGGATATCTTAAGTTAAACAAATTTTTCACTCAATTCACAAAGACTAATTCTAATATTTAATAATTATCAATTAAAATAAAACGTATTATTTTCCAATTTATATTTCCTGGGTTCGAATCTGGCTGGGGTGCGATCGTGGGTGCACATTTCTGAGGAGTCTCATAATAGGACGAAACGGCCGTTCAGTGCTTCCAGGTTTTTCATGGTGGTCTAGCTTCAATCGACTCATGATTTCAACTACTCAATTTATATTTGTTAATAATAATTTTAAAATATTATCTTTTTATAAATTATTAATTAATGTTACATAATATGAAGCTTAATATATTTTTAATCTTTTTTCACCTCACATATAAGTAGTATATAGGATTGAATAATTCATTATTAAACTAATGAAAATGAAACATTAACAGGACAATAGAAAATGAATTGAAAATTGAAATAATAGTTTTTTTTGGATTTTTATTCTAAGCTTATAACCATATTGTCATAAGAATTAAAAATTATGAGAATGATCTTTTATCAGGTGGAAGTTATTTGTTGTTAAATATTTTAAATGAAGTGGAAACAAATGTCCAATTTTCAGTTTTAAATGTGACTTATTATCAAATATCATTTTCTGATGAAAATTATATTTAAGGTAAACAAGAAGTCTCTATTAGTCGAGTTGGAATATGAGACGCTTATCTACTGAAGTCAAAGGAAGATGGTTGTACAATCATTACTTACTTACGCCTGTTACTCGTCATGGAGAAGCACAGGGTGCGCACCAGCATTGTCAATCCAACTCTGTTCTGGGTAAGCCATTCTAGTTCTTTCCAGTTGCTATTCATCTTTTTCATGTTTGTTTCCAATTCTTGGCGCAGTGGGTTCCTTGGCCTTTCGCTTTTCCGTTTCCCTTCAGAATTCTAAGTTAGCGCTCGCTTCATCATGCATTTTGATGTTTTCTGTAATGTATGTCCTATCCACTTTCAACGTAGTTTCCTAATTTCCTGCTCAGCTTGAACCTGGTCTTCCACAGTAAACTGTTGCTGATGGTATCCGGCACAACGGACATTCAGGATCTTGCATAGACAACTGTTTATAAATACTTGTAGTGGTTCTCCAAGTTTCAGTTCCGTGAAGTAGAACTGTTTTGACGTTCGCATTGAAGATTCTGACTTTGATATTGGATGACAGTTGTTTTGAGTTCCATATGTTCTTTAACTGTAGGAATGCTGTCCTTGTTTGCTAATCTTTGCATTCACATCTGCATCAGATCCTCCACATTCATCAATGATGCTACCCAGGTACATGGAAGACTCCACCTCTTCCGAAGTTCTAGCATCAAGCGTGATTGGGTTGCTGTTCGCCGTGTTGTGTTTGAGGATCTTGCTTTTTCCCTTGTGTAATTTGACGTCTACGGATGCGGACGCTGCTGCTACACTAGCCGTCTTCACCTTCATTTGTTGGTGTGTATAGGATAGAAGAGTCAAGTCATCTGCGAAATCCAAATCGTCTAGTTGCATCCAACCTATCCACTGTACTCCGTGATTCCTTTCAGATATCTACGTCTTCATAATCCAGCCAACCACCAGAAGAAAGAGAAAGAGTGAAATTAAGCAGCCTTGTCTGACTCCGGTCCTTATTTGGAATGCGTCTGTCAGATGTCCTCCATGCACCATTTTGCACTGTAGTCTGTGGTATTAATTCCGAATGACGTTGACGATCTTCTCAGGTACTCCATAGTGTTGGAGAAGTTTCCATAAAAAGTTCCTATCCACACTGTCAAATGCTTTCTCATAGTAAAGGATTCTGATGTGTAGTGACGAGTTTCATTTAATTGATTGTTCAACGATGATCCATAGTGTCGTGATTTGGTCTGTACATGACCGATCCTTGTGGAATCCAGCCTATTGATCTCACAGTTGGGCGTCCACTGAATCCTTCATCCGGTCCAGCTAAACTCTGTTGAACACTTTTCCTAGATTGACATCTATAGGAAGGTCTGTAGGTGCTGCTTCGATATCAAGTGTATTCAATTGAGCTGGCCTATTCAAGAATTCTTCAAAGTGTTCTACCCACCTGTTTCCATGTTCTTGAGTCTCAGTGACTGTCTTGCCGTCTTTGTCAGTGATCGGTCTCTCTGATTTACTATATTTCCCTACCAGTTTCTTCGTTGTGTCCCATAGTTGTTTCATATTTTCTCCTGTTGCAGCTTCTTCCACTTTCGTTGCAAGCTCTTTCACGTATTTCTGCTTTTGAGCTCTAGTGCTGCTCTTCACCTGCTTGTTTGCTTCTATGTATTCAGTTCGCGCCTTGGAGTTCGCTGTTCATGTTAGGCTGTTGAAAGAGATCCATTCCTTATTATGTTGCTTCATGCGGCTCAGAACCTCCTAACACATTGAAGTTGGTGCTTCTTCAGTCCCTTTTGAATTGTCCTTCACAGTAGTTTCTTCTTTCAGTGAACCTTGTAAGGCTTGGAGCATCTTGTTGAGGAATATATTGAATTCGTCAAGTTTTTCAGTATCTCAAAGGAGGGCTGTATTGAACCTTTGCACTGCTGTTTCTCAAGTTGTCCAATACTTCATTGGCTTCAGTTTCATCTTGACCACAACCAGGTGGTGATTTAAAAGTATATAAGTTTCTCTCCTCCAAATCGACCATATCTGCATCAAAAAGTTCAGGAGGACGATGGAGGACGTGAGAACCAAGAGAGGAGCCGATATAGCATCAGATCATCACTTTCTGATCGCCAAGATGAAATTGAAACTCAAGAGGCACTGGACAACGGGGAGGACAATATCACAAAAATTTAATACGGCTCTTCTTCGGGATAATGACAAACTCAATAAATTCAAGATAACCCTCAGCAATAAGTTCCAGGCCTTTCATGATCTACTCAATGGAGAAGAAACTACTATGGAGAGCAACTGGAAAGAGATAAAAGAGGCAATCACTTCAACATGTCATGAGGTTCTGGGCCAAAAGAAGCACCATCACAAGGATTGGATCACGGTCGATACACTGGATAAGATTCAAAAAGGGAGGAACAAGAAGGCAGCAATCAATAACAGTCGAACAAGAGCAGAAAAAGCCAAGGCACAAGCTGAATACACAGAAGTAAACAAGCAAGTGAAGAGGAGCATCAGAACTGACAAACGTAAATGTGTGGAAGATATAGCAATGACGGCGGAAAAGGCTGTCAGAGAAGGAAACATGAGACAACTGTATGACACAACAAAGAAACTCTCTGGAAATCACCGTCAACCAGAACGACCAGTGAAAAACAAGGAAGGCAAGGTAATCACCACCATTGAAAAACAACGAAACAGGTGGGCAGAACACTTCAAAGAACTCTTGAATCGACCAGCTCCACTGAACCCACCCAACATCGAAGCAGCACTCACGGACCTCCCAATCGATGTTGGTCCACCAACAACTGAAGAAATCAGCATGACCATCAGACAAATCAATAGTGGCAAAGCAGCAGGACCACAAAACATTCCAGCAGAGGCACTGAAAGCAGACGTAGCGGCAACTGCAAGGATACTCCAAACTCTCTTCAGAAAGATCTGGGATGGGGAACAGGTACCAAAAGACTGGAAAGAAGGACTTCTAGTCAAAATACCAAAGAAAGGCAATCTCATCAACTGTGAAAACTACAGGGGAATCACTCTTCTCTCAATACCAGGAAAAGTCTTCAACAGGGTATTGTTAAACAGGATGAAGGACTCCGTAAACGCACAACTTCGAGACCAACAGGCTGCGTTCCGTAAGGATAGATCGTGCACAGACCAAATCGCAACACTACGGATCATTGTGGAACAATCAATTGAATGGAATTCATCACTCTATATCAACTTCAATGACTACGAAAAAGCATTTGATAGCGTGGACAGAACAACCCTATGGAAGCTTCTTCGACACTACGGCGTGCCTCAGAAGATAGTCAATATAATACGGAATTCCTATGATGGATTAAACTGCAAAATCGTTCGAGGAGGACAGTTGACAAAGTCGTTCGAAGTAAAGACCGGTGTTAGGCAAGGTTGCTTACTCTCACCCTTTCTCTTTCTCCTGGTGATTGACTGGATCATGAAGACGTCAACATCTGAAGGGAAGCACGGGATACAGTGGACAGCTAGGATGCAATTGGATGATCTAGACTTCGCAGATGATCTGGCTCTTCTATCGCATACGCAACAACAAATACAGGAGAAGACAACTAGTGCAGCTGCAGCCTCAGCAGCAATAGGTCTCAACATACAAAAAGGGGAAAGCAAGATTCTTCGATACAACGTAGCATGTATCAATCCAATCACAATTGACGGACAAGATTTGGAAGATGTAAAAACCTTTACATATCTGGGCAGCATCATCGATGAACACGGTGGATCTGATGCAGATGTAAAGGCACGGATTGGCAAAGCAAGAGCAGCATATCTACAACTGAAGAATATCTGGAACTCAAAACAACTCATTGCCAACCAACACCAAAGTCAAAATTCTTAATACAAATGTCAAGACAGTTCTACTGTATCATCCAGAAGAGACAAGTGTTTATTAATAGTTGTCTACGCAAAATACTTCGGATTCGTTGATCTGACACCATCAGCAACAACCTGCTATGGGAGAGAATGAACCAGATCCCAGTGGAGGAAGAAATCAGGAAGAAACGCTGGAAGTGGATAGGATACATATTGAGGAAAGCACCGAACTGCGTCACAAGACAAGCCCTCACATGGAATCCTCAAGGTCGAAGGAGGAGAGGAAGACCAAAGAACACATTACGCCGAGAAATTGAGATAGATATGAGAAAAATGGACAAGAATTGGATGAAACTAGAAAAGAAGGCCCAGGACAGAGTGGGTTGGAGAATACTGGTCGGCGGCCTATGGTCCGTTAGGAGTAACAGGCGTAAGTAAGTAAGTAAGTAAGTAAGTTTCTCTCCTCGTTCTCATGTCTTTCATTGATCTTTTGAAATTTCTAGTGATGCAAACATGATCGATTTGGTTCTTTGTGGTGTGATCCGATGAGACCCATGTAGCTTTGTGTATGTGTTTGTGTGGGAATATAGTGCCACCTATAACAAATTTGTTGAATTTACACAGACTTGCGAATTTCACCATTTAATTCAGATGTAATGTAACCATTACTTCAAGAAAATATATTGTTAAAGTGGTGAGAGGAGTTCAACAAGACAATATAAAAGCGGTATTGAGAAAACTAGTACTCAGCTTGTTTATTATGATGAACTAGTGGAGTTATACGGGCTATAACACGTGTTTTATTAGGTCCTAACATGATATGTAAGTCAATTAGGGAGCAGTGAAACTGAAAGTAGAACTGTAGTAATGATTTCGTTCTCAGTAAAAAACTATAAATACCTAACAATTTTGTACTATAATTGACACTGCGTGGAATAATATTCCTTTCATTAGTCTTCTGTCATCTCATTGCGACTTGGAAGGGTTCTGGCGTTCTAGTTCTCAAGTTATACGCGGTATATCAAGGAAACAACCTTCTAGATATAACAAAGAGTATACGTTACAGTTAAGTTATAAAAAAGAAACAGCTTTATTTAATATTCACTAAATTTTCTTTCAAGTTTTTAAACTGACAAATGTATCAGAACCATATATTCTGCTTTACTCAAATTTCTACACACCTCATTATTAAATAATGAAATATAATAATAATAATTATTATTATTCTCTTTAAATTAAACTAAAGAATAAAATGTTCAAGTTGGATATGAATTTTAACCAATCATATACAAAAAAAATGTTTTCAGTTATAAAAGACACTTAGAATTGATCAAAATTATGTTACATTAGATAAAGGAAATGAAATGATACTATTATTACTACTACTACTATTTAGTAATAAGTAATATATGTATATATACCTAACAATATATTACCACTTAAATTGATACATAATATAAATGATAAAAAAAAGAAATATATATAAAAAGAAAAATAGGTAAATGTATTAAAAGAGGTTATTCATTGATAATTTTAGATTATTCTCCTTTTATTTGATTTTTTTTTCATATTAACTAATATTAAAACTTGTGAATAGATGAAACACAAAAAAGATTAATGTAACCAAAATGTTAGATTAAATCATGTGAAACTATTTTAGAATGAAACTATTGAATAATAATAGGTTGATCATTGATATTGACAATGCTGTTTAATTTAATACTACTAATGGTTTAAATAAGTAGTATCATACAACTTGTTAATTTTAAATAATTGGATCTTTTTTTATTTAATTCATTAATATAAGAAGGGGTTTTGTGGAGATTGTAATAATTACAATAGTTAAGATTATGAGGCTAGACTACCAAGGGAAACCTGGAAGTACTGGACGGTTTTTACGTCTTATTGCGTGATTCCTCAGTACTGCGCATCTACAACCCGCATCGTGGGATTCGAACCCATGACCTATCATTAATATAATTTAACGTATTTAAAATGAGTAAAGTTTTGTTATTATTGTTTCAGCAATTGCCTAATTAGTTCTATGAAATATAAATATTTATTATTATCGTGAATAAAATTCATTTGGTGTTGTTTTACTTGTATCTTCTCATTGTTATTTAGGAGTGCAATTGATCAGTCTCGTGTTGGCATATGGGCATCCTGTGCAAACGGCCTAGATACAGCCTTAAGTTATAAGCTTTCTAAGTAAAGATGGATAGTGATTAGTAATGGAATCCAGGACGCGCGTTTCGTCTTATTTGGTACTCGTCAGCTGGATGTACCTGTACATATGCAAACAAGAAACTGAACAATTGCAGTCCTAAATAACAATGGGAAGATACAAGTAAAGCGACACAAAATTCATTTAAACTTTACCCCATTGCACAAGCAGGTGGTTATCAGGGCTCAGTAGCTAAATGGATAAAACGATGGTGTTTGAAGCAAATGGTACTGGGTTCGAACTCTGGGATGCAAGTATATCCAGCTGACGGGTCGCAAATAGGACGGAACGCGCATCCTAGATTCCACTGCTAGCAATTATTAACTTTACTTAATAAAGAAACAGAGTAAAATTAATTATGAATTACTTGATCGAAAACCATGATATCATAAATTGGAAATATTTGTAAATAGTGAAAATAGTGTAGAAAAAGATCAGTAGTGTTAAGAAGTTTCTAAACCGAAGAATGAAGTCAGCTTGTAAGATTGTTAACTGATAAATTGATTCGTTTATGAAGAGATACAGACTACTTGGTTCCAGTTTTTTAAAATAACTCCAATCAGTAGTTGAAAGTCTTAGTTGACATTTAATAAGTTATTGTTTTATTCCCATAGTTTCTAAATCGCGAACTCGTTTAAACTGAACTACAATTGAAATCCTGGAAGTATTAAATAGCTGTTTCATCTTAGTACGAGACTCCTCGATAGTGTTTATTTAAAACTAGGCCACAGGAAATTGGACTCAAAACCTCTAGTCTTGCTTGATATCAATTAACCTCCACGTTACTGATCTGGTATCGAATGTCATATGTCTAATTTCAATTAATTCGCGATATTATGCAACCATCTTCGATCGCCTGAATTAGATTACTGTCTCACACTAGAAATGGTTGATCTCCATTTGTTACAGCTTTTAATAGAAGTCCAGGAATTATACGTTGATTTTGTTCACTAGTAAGTAAGTATACATTTTTATGTTTTTTTAAATCATGAACATATCATCGGTGCACATTTCAGAAGAGTCCTATACAACGATGAAAAAGCTTCCCTGTGCTTCCTGGTTTTCATTGGCTATCGCGCTAAGATCAGTTTATAATGTGAACTACGAAAATTCGATAATCTTCATAAAAATCTTTACTGATATTATTTTATTCTTTGAATCAATCAATAAAACTTGTGTTTTCTTTCTCCATGTGATAATGTCAAATAAAGTAACTCAAGACAATGTAAATCTGTCCCAGAATCTATGTTACTCACAATTGATCAAGAATAAATAAACAGTTTTGAGTAAGTTTATCCAATTGCAAAAATAATCAGTAGACTAAACTGTTGAGAATTTTCACAATAAAACGAAACGGCCATACAGTATCTCCAAGTTTTCCATGATGATCTAGCTTCGATTAATTCATGATCTCAACTACTGAAATATAAATTTGAGTGTCAAGTAGTTTTAACTATATGTTAAGTTAGCTTCAAAAGTAACTTGAATTTATGAAAGATTAGTTTAGCGAAGAGTCCTCTTTTCGGCGAATTCATTTTCAAAGGTGTACAGTCGCAAATATATATACTTATTTTAACAGGATGATAATAATACTGATAATAAACTTTTGTTAGACATGTTGATAGTGAGATTAAATAAACGAAGTTATTAAAAAACTAAAAATTCTTTTAAAAACAAGGAAAGTTCAATAATCGTTTGATTATTAGTGGCTTAAGTATTCATCAAGAGATAGATAGGGAAATTATAATTGGGAAAGGATAGCTCAGCATAACAAAATAAATGTTGAAATCGAGATTAAATGTAATGAGGATGATCATGGAAATAAAATGAACCAGTTGACGGTAGAAAATTTAAGGGAAAGATGGAGGGTCAAACAAATGGCTGTAAAGGAAGAAGAGTATGAAGAAAGAGAAAAACTAAAAATAAAAAATTATAAGACATCAGGACCATGGTAGAAGAAGAGGTTGTACAGTCGCTTTAACACACACAATTCTAGACTTTCCACATGCATGGCTAATGCTTCGGTAATGCAAAGAAGATGCAGTCTAATTGTTTTTGGAAGACTTTCACTTACGTTATAGATGACTGTGAACTCAGAGTTTGTCTTGATTGAGTGACCTTGTGTTCATAATGTGTTCGATTACTGGGCTTCTTATTGAGCCGCTTCCTCCACTTTTTAGCCATGCCGGACGATGTTCTTGAATTCTTTTGGATAAAGTACGCATCAAACGACCCACGTACCTAGCTCCACATAAGCAAGTAAATTGATTTTGATTTCTTAAGCAAAAATTACATAAAAATACTTTTCTGTTTTTTTCGTATTGTTTTAATGATTGACATATTGAACATTTAATAAGTTTTCATTTTTCTTATCTTCCATAATTGATTTTTCAATTCATTCGTATTAATTTTATTAAAAGATTACAAGAATTTCTATTTAATAATAAGAAGAATATATTACTTCATATGAACAAACAATGAAGTTTATTTAACAAATTAAACAAACTTTTAAAGTTAAAACATGTAGATTATTTTTTGATCCGTCACTTAAATAAATAATATAAGTAATATGTTTGTATTTTTCTATGAATAGTTTGTTAGGTTACGTTTTAGTAATCAATTAGAATAAAGGAATACTTCTCAATGGAATAATATATATATTAGAAGTCATATACGAATAAACGTCATATTGTAAATGAACATCAATCATCCTTGTTAGTAAGTATGAAGACTTTGATACTGTTACATACAGCATATAATCTTAAATCTTGGTTTCTGATTCTGATGAAACTGGAAATTATGAATAGGAAAATGATTTTTTTCAACGATGGAGATGTTGCTAGAAATAGTATACTCAGAAATAAATCCTTTGTGACTGCAAAACACGTTTAAATTTGAATTTACAGTAGTGATAGCATGATTACTTAAGCTCAAAATGTTCGTGATTGCACAAGTTGTTGGCTTTCATATCAATATTAAACCATCTATACTATTGAACGACAGGTTTGTGGAGTGCAAGCTGAAAGGTATGGAAACAAATTCCTGTACTGAGTAGTTAGGTGAAAATACCAAATTTTGAACCACAATCTGTTTAGTGTTATCCCTACATAAACTTGTTGATTTTATGTATTATTAGTTAGTGTTATTTATGACTAAAGCTACATTTTTGAAATTTAGTTGAGAGATTGAGTTTTATGTGCAGAAATGTTGATCACGTTTTTTGAATGACTGAAGTTTAAGGAACCAAGTGTACTTTACAAAAGATTATTTAAACTTTTACGCATTACTATGGGAAGAAGATAGGGACGATTCATAGCTCAGCTGGATACTTCTGATGGTGTTGTATTTTTTACCTTAGTGGCATACTTCCAAAGACTTCATTGTTGATTTGGTCAGCATCATCGACACGTATATGAGATAGTGTGTAATGTCGGTTGCTATGTCAAGCCCATATTGCTTATTCTAGCTTCCTAACGGGCCAATTTATTCATTCTTCTTGAGTGACGTTTTGACCTTGTTAATTATTCGCTTATCAACCTTGACTGTTTTTATGTAAGTGTATGTATGTGCATTTCTTATCTCACTCATCACGTCTGCAACTTATTTTCGTCTAACTATAAATATCGATTCGTGCTTGGTTAAACTGAGTTAACTTACATGCCTTCGCCACCGCGCGTCATTTCGCTTCTCTCTCTTCTCTTCGCTTTCTCCGATTCATTTCGTATTGCTCTCTACGCTCTTTCTCACCCACTTCTCTCTGCTTACATTCTTCTTGCTTGAGGATTTTATAAATTATTAACAATACACTATCCCTGCAACTGTTGTTCTGCCTTTTGAATAATCTCGAGTAAATCCATAATGCTATTAAGTGATTTGGCTGCGTGAATACTCAGTTAACCGGATACTATTTCTTGAAGTCAGATTTAGAGGAATTAACCTCTACAAGAATTTTAGAACTAATCCACGATTGGATAGTTCAATGATTCTAATAACCTAATTGACTGTGCTAAAAGGTTTTACTATTTCATGATTCTTTTTATTTTCGTTAACTATTCTGACCCCTGTATAAAATTCTTCCGCTTTTCAAAATCAATTACTTTTTTAAATAAAGAACTAGTGTGATTTCCGTAATTCCAAACGAAGTATCCCACTTAGAATATCCAAATTATGTACATGTTAGTGATTCCATAAAGTAATACCATCATTGGTTGAAATATATTTAACGTATTAATAACATCATTTATATCACTATTGAGTTTAAAGTTGTTCAGTAGATGATTAAGTAAAATTCATGTATAGATCATCTCAGTAATTGACACATCTAGCTGTTTTATCTACTACCTTAAACAAACAACTAAGGTAATTCAAGAAAACATTTTGAAATTGAACGCTGTAGTAATTTAACTGAAATCACTAGTCAGAGCCATTAAAATATCAGGCTATATGATCATCCAGTACTGTTTAATTTTAACGTCTCTCCAAGTAACAATAAGGTAGGGATAGAATATATTGATAGCCGTCTTTAATCAAGTACCTCAATGCCACATGAGTTACTATTAGCTTATTTATTATTATTACACTGTTTTCCTCACAAGATAAATTTAAATAACAGTAGAAGTGATCCAACTTCATCGATATATGTTAATTAACCAATTTGAATCTGAATATTGAGTTTCTCAGGTATTACTCCATTTATACGATGTCATTTCTATTCCATGATGGTGTTAAGAGATAGTTTATCATAAATTCAAAGCAGTTTATTTACTCTATATAGTACTTTCTTCGAAGAAGGCTCTACTCTTCAATTTCGTTCTCAAACCATGATATCACACATTATATTGATTTCGATTAGCTTGGTAGTGTGATGTGGTTTACTTCACGTTTCCAACTCTTTTCTTGAAATATTTAAACCCACGAATAGTGTTTAAAGGATACGTCTATTAAAAATATACAAATATAGGACATATAATTCAAGCTGCTGATAACCACGCACACTGTCCAAACGCAATTAGTACGATGGGTCACCTCAAGATACCCTGTTGAAAATAACCAATTATTGAGAAATCAATATACATAGCTTTTTAATTCAAACTAAATGAAAACAAAACGAGGCCACTGTAACAACCAGCCCCTAAGTCCAGTGATTATATCACAAACTGAAGAATAGAATTCGATTAAGATTAATAACTAGACAATACAGACTTGATTACTAATCAATGTAAATAACTGTCGAATGACTCAGCAGAAATCTCATTGGCACAATGAGTTCAGATTCCTATAAAATTTCAGATATACATTCATTAATGTGTTCCAGATGATAAAAGGCGTATATTCATGTCCTACTGTCAGCTGGATCAAACACTGCTTAATGATCTAGTTTTGTTAATACTACTCCTTTACTTCTGAAATCAACCATTTGTTTCCGTAATAACATTGCAGAATATGAATGTAACGTCTTGAAAGCTGAAATAATTAAATATTTATCATTAATGTTCTTGTTTCGTCATAACTGTGTTTTAATAGTTGTTGATGAACGACGAAATAGAAGGCAATGTTATTAGTAGCAACTAGTGTGTTTATGTGGCGAAAAATAATCTTGTTCACATGAGTAATTGAAAAAAATTCGTGGATAACACTAGCTGTAATGGCATAAACTACAGACTAATAGTGGACTTTATAAATATTGTACAATTTCTGATTGTGGCTGAGGTTATCCACAACGTCCTTCATATTGAAGACTTATAAATACCATTTCAGCTCACCTAAACATGTTTCCGTCCATTTACTGAGCGACAGACCTTTAATGATGTGCAATTCTCACCAAAAGATTTTATTTTATGAGACCAGAGTTATCTACAACTGTTTCCTGTGAATAAATTGGGCTACTATTTCACTGACTCCACGTATAATCGACCTTATAACTTCACATCTAAATCCACCGGTTAATTATCGGAGCATAGTTAAATTTATTTGCACTCAAGAACTCCTGAAGCTAAATATAAGTTACGTTGAGCACGATTTTTATCAAGATTTAATTGTCTCAACAGATTACCATACGCTAGCATGTATTATGATAAGTAATCGCTCTCACTTTATCCTTGATTGCTTCTATGGGTAAAACGTAAGGCAATATAACTTGTAGCAATCCATTTCAAATTTTGTGACTTTAGATTATTCAATTCTTATAAGATTATTAAATTTGAAAACAATTCATTGATCAATGGTTACTTTTTTAATTCATTAGAGACAAAATTTCCTTTAAATCTGGAACAAGTAATGCTTAGTAACTTGATCCAACTCACTACTTCCACTACTCTGTGACTCGTGAACTTCGAACAAGCAAGAAAGCAGTGATACAGTTAACATTCGTCATTCAACATTATTTTGAGAATACAAATGAAGGGATAAATACAATATATTTCTTGGCACATCTAATAAATATACCAAAACTAATGATGACTTTTCCGCCTTACTAATTACTTGACAAAGAATACAAATATCCCAACCTTAAGAATTCACTGGGATAAACCAGAAGAGCTGATTGTCTATACACAATTTCGAACAATTTTCCGTCATCTTTGAAGATTAAGCTTTCAGACTAATCGATGCTCTACAACTCAATTATACAAAGGTATGAATAAATATACGGCGTTGATGTGTTTTTTTTCATTTCTTATAAACACTGAAATTAGATTAAAGTAGTTACTCTATTATTTATTGATGAGTACTAAATAAAAACACCATCAGTCTAATGCTTTTAATAATTAGGTTATTTATTATAATGAAATAATAACTATCTTTTGAAATTAATTGAATAGTTATTAGCGCTAAGTTTAAAATAATGTGATACTTCTAATATAAATTGCTTTTTGAATAATTAATTCTATTGCAGAATATGTTTATAATGTTTTTAACTACATAAACGACTAATTCAATACAATCCACTTTATACCAATAATTCCTATTCAATAAAGCTTCGTTTACTAAATTGAGTATAGATGATTGATATTCATAATGAGCATCATGTATTTTAATCATTCCGAGTAATTACTTAACTGGACAATAAGTCGTTTCAAATTATATCATGATCAACAATATATCAAAAGGTAACAAATACATGACATCACTCAACTGACTCAAAGTAATCATTAAAGAATCTGGATAATATTTTTTGAAAGTTAATGAAACTATACTATCTTACAGTGAACAAAGTCAGTAAATTAATTTTATCGGTTAAATAGTTGATGGTAATTAGTCTTATATGAAAATAGCTATTTTGGGTGTGTCATTGACTTATTACAGTTATGACCTAGATAGGTATCGAACTCAGTACTCAGAGATGTTGTAAAGACTGTGTTAAATTCAAACCACTGAGCTGATGTCCAGTGGTTTACATATGCAATAAATTCAATGTGAAATATTGCACCATGAATAATCAGTTTCAGTAATCTATCTATATGGATCTTCAAGGTTGAATATCACTCCCCTTACAAGTTCTGATTATCATCAAGTACTAAATTTATCTCGTCTTTCATAATCCTTTAGTATGCCGAAATTCCGTAATTTATGTGATCCTCTAAATGTTGGGGCTAAAGCTTTTGGATCAGTTTTGTTTCCAACTCAACTCAAAACTTTCTCCATTATTTACTGACGATCTATGTCAAAACAAGGATGAATATTATTAAGCTTTCTATAACACAGAATATCATTCTCGCATTTAGTGCACGTTTCCGGTGTAAAGCAATATGATGTGGTGAATAAAAATTAACATCACAGTAAAATTCACAAAATAATCTAATTTTTTATTTTACATGATAACGTTGAGTATATTTCCACTTGGTTCCAGTCGTAAATGTAAATTAAGAGATACCATCTAAAATGGCTGGAAGATAGTATGAGTACCTTTATATCTGAAAGTTTTAGTTTACATTTATGGAGCAGTAGAGAATATTCACTACTGAATATGCCGATGTTGGGACAAGATACTGGTTTACTACTTTCTGATTATTAATGAATGTATAGATAAAGTCATTTTGAGATATAAACTAACTTTGAATTTTAAGAACAGTCTATACTAATATCTCATTGTTAACATTTCTATTGAATTCAACAGATTTACGATATTTTGTTTTGTATTTTTCTATATTCTATTTAATTACAAGTTGAGATACATATAAAATTGATTTATACACCAATCTCAAATAAAACTTAATAAAGTAACTATATTTAATCAAATGAAATTCAACAACACAACGATTTTATCGATTTTTCAAATACACTATCTGTATTGAAATATAACAAAGAATTATATATATATATATATATATATATATATATATATATATATAGCTCCACAAGTTTCAAATCATGACAATACGGCGGTCAAGACAAAACATTATACGAATTAGGTTTTAATTATGATTTCACCTACACTCATCAATTAACATTAGACAATTCACGTAGCTAGTGATAAATAAATGTTTAACATTTAGACTTGTATGAAAATGTGAATATTGAAAGAACTTTACAAAAATTAAGAATCAATATATTCCTTTTTGAAACTATTCATTTCTTTAGAAGAGACTGAATGGAAAGATTTTTAAGATGAAATGAAAAAATTTCAATACTAAGAATAATACGAACATCATGGTGATGTAAATCCTATTCTAACATACCCGTCGTCAGTTTGTAAATCAATCCTAATACCTTGAAATTATCGCACCGCATTTGATCTCCACTATAAGTTTGATTGTTAGCTAAGTCGTAGATGCCCACCCCTGAATAGTCTCGAACTAAGACAAGTTAGAAATCCAGCGCTATTTGTGTTTAGTTAGTGATAGTGTAGTACCACTTCATAACTGAACCAATCTTCAAACAAAAAATCAATTTTCACGCTTTGTTCGAATTTATCAGTATTCCAAATATTCAATCACTGGAACATAGTTATGATACTATATTAAATTCTTATTTTTTAACTTATATCATTACTTACTTACTTACTTACGCCTGTTACTCCTAACGGACCATAGGCCGCCGACCAGTATTCTCCAACCCACTCTGTCCTGGGCCTTCTTTTCTAGTTCCATCCAATTCTTGTCCATTTTTCTCATATCTATCTCCATTTCTCGGCGTAATGTGTTCTTTGGTCTTCCTCTCCTCCTTCGACCTTGAGGATTCCATGTGAGGGCTTGTCTTGTGACGCAGTTCGGTGCTTTCCTCAATGTGTATCCTATCCACTTCCAGTGCTTCTTCCTGATTTCTTCTTCCTCTGGGATCTGGTTCATTTCTCCCATAGCAGGTTGTTGCTGATGGTGTCAGATCAACGAATCCGAAGTATTTTGCGTAGACAACTATTAATAAACACTTGTCTCTTCTGGATGATACAGTAGAACTGTCTTGACATTTGTATTAAGAATTTTGACTTTGGTGTTGGTTGGCAATGAGTTGTTTTGAGTTCCAGATATTCTTCAGTTGTAGATATGCTGCTCTTGCTTTGCCGATCCGTGCCTTCACATCAGATCCACCGTGTTCCTAACTTATATTATAGTCACCACAATAAAACAGTTACGAATACTCATGAATATACTTCAAAGAAATGGCTTCATATATTCGTTAAATATTAAACAGGGAACTTAGATATGTATCAGATATGAAAATTTATTGAAATGGCAGTCATTGAAGCCCAATTATGATCATAATTCTAACTTACATGAGTTTATTCCTAACTTATAAGTGCAAATAATAATTCATTTATTTTACTATTACGAATAGCGACAGTTGTATTATACATTTATGTTTAATTTGTGAAGTCCGTATTCAATTCTAACAATTACCACTTTGATCAAAGTCTAATTAGTTTATTGATAAATATAATCTAAAATGCATGTAGAAATAATGAAGTATCAAAGTAGTCTTAAAAAAATAAAGGTATAAATATATAAATATATATGGAGTTGTAGTGGATAACCCTATTTCGAGCCCACATAGCTTATTCTAGTTTGTGAAGAGATCAATCTATTCATTCTTCTTAAACCACATTTTGACCTTGTTAATTATTCACCTCACCTCGATTCGATTTGACTATAAATGTTGAATGACGCTTAATTAAAGTGACTCGGCTAACATGTTTTCTCCTATTCATTTCGCTTCTCTCTCTCCTCCCCGCTTCCTTCGTTCCGTCTCTCTGATTGTCTGTTCTGATCAGTGATTGTATAAAATATACGTATCTAAAACTTTATTCCCGTAAGAGTGCCTGGAGTCAGATCTTGAGCCATCCTACGGTATGTATAAGTCGATAATGATAATCACGAGAATCCCAAGCATTCAGTGAACAAGGTATATCGAACCTCCAGTTTAATAATAACTTCATATTTCCGTTCTATACAATGTTTAGATCAGATAACTGAATTTATTTTTGCTAACTGAATATCAAATGAATCTCACCGTAGTTCTTGAAGAAACTTTCAACTTTGAACAACATAATTCAAAGACTGATCTAACAACCAGTGTTATATTACATAATCTTTAACCACTCATCTACATCTAAAAAATAACAAAAAAATACTGGTTAACTAGGTTACATATTGAGCTCTGAATAGACAAACTATCCGAAAGTCTTTGTTTAATTATGATCAGATATGATAACAATGTCAACATACATTATTATTTGTTAAGGACTGACAAAAAGCATCAAGCATGTATGTCAAAATGCAAGTATTGTGTTTTTCTTTATCCTGATTTAGTCACTGCTACGTCTGCAAAGTTCGATAAAACAGCTATAAATAAGAAATATTTCAACACTGCATAAGAGATTTTATTAACAAAACTCAGGTAATATTCTTCACAACTGCTATATATATACATTAGTAGATGAACATTACATTTACTTGTAATAGCTCATATACATGTACCGCTCTCTTATTACCTGACTTTGCTCTAAGTGTGATCTGTCAAACCTTTCCTTGCATCTCGACAGTTAAAATATTTAATCATTACACGCATTCCGTATCTATGATTAAATGAATTTTTCTCTCTTCCTGAACCATGCTAAGAAGTTCAAAAACTCAGGTTTCAGAGATATTTAGTCTTGATAATTTACGCAGTTATCATGAATTAAGCAGAGGATATTGTCCCACTGATAGAATACTCTAAAATTTGATTCTTTTTTTCGCATTTGTAACTAATTAACATAAGTCAATGTTTTGCGTTAAGCTTTATTATATGAAGCATCTATTATTATTATACAAATCCTAGATACTGTCAATTTCAAGAAATTCATTCATTTCCTACTTCTTCTTTTTTAACTACCTACTTCTTATCACCCACTTCATTATCTTGCTTCATAATTGAAACATTTACAAAGATAAGAAAAGATGGTCTTGTAGAATAATTTAGATTGTTTAACTATAATTTCTTTATTAGATTCATTTGGTCCATTTGTCAAAATTAACTCAATTTGAAAATAGTTTTTTATTAATCACGGACTGACATCATTCATAGTAATAACAAAAAAGAAAAAAGCTAATAAGTATTAGATAGCCATTTCATTATAATTTGGAGCTTATTTTCAATGGAACGTTAATTCTCACTACAAATGTAATACAACTCAGCCAGTAAGTCAGAATTGATCATAATAACAATAGTAATTGTATAATCACCAGTGACAAACTTTAACATGAAGTTCCGATGTTGTAGTTAAAAGTCATCACTTATCGTATCAATCAAATCATATCATGAGGCAGTAACTCCCAAATCTATAGGATAAGAATCATATGATGCCAAAATGAGCTGAAATTTGGAATATTGACCATTGAATTCTGTCTCAATAATTTGAATATATCATGTTTTCTTCTGAAACCTCTGATTTTCCCATCATGTTACATTTCAAATCTATATTAATAAAAACTATCGAACTAGGAGTTAACAAATTCTGTAATTCCCAATAATTATCTAAACGATGTTCATTTATTAAGAAAACTAATATGATTTTGAGATTGTGGAGATTTGTAACTCAGATGGATGATTTTGATTGAGTTTTTTTTTTCTCTGAGCCAGATGGTTTGGTCCTGGAGTTTTCATCATTCTTCTGAACAACATCATCAGCACAAGATTCAGATAGAAGTGAAGCGATTTTAAGTATACCATTTTTCTTCCACTTTGCTGAGCTATTCTCCATCCCAATGAGCAGTTGATTGGAGGTTTATATCTTACACTTGTTGGTAGAACGCTTCACTTCTGCCTGAAGTTTGTGCTGATGATATCGTTCAGAAGAATGATGAAAGCTGCACGACCAAACCATCCGGCTCAAAGAACAAAACTCCATCAAAATTAAGAAGGTTATCTTTATCAATATATATGACTTAGAATAATCACTTCAATTTGTTTGGATACACAATCAACATTAGTTTCTATGACAATAACTCTAAATAATCAATATAATACTTGCTTGAATTTACTAGTATTATGATCAGTTCAAATTTTTTAAATAATAGTTTTCTCTTGTTTAAATCAATAATAAAACATTTACTCTTGCTCTCTATCTTAAAATAAGGTCAGTATGATTTCATTTATTCTAGATTGCTTCTTAAGAATGATAGTGTTGTTGTTGTTATTTTGTTTGTTTGTTTTTTCAATACGAGCATAAATGATTATTGACTATTTCGATAAATTTGGTAGAATTATTTTAACCACATTTTAGTTTCTAACTAAACTGTAATTATTTCCAATTTAGTAAGAATTTCAATTGATATTAAATTAAATATGTATGAATAACTTGAATAGTTTCGAGTTGATTAGATACACAATAAATAATGCTTTATCTAATATTAAGTATATATTTGTAACCAGTAAATATAGAGTTAAGCCTCCTTTGAATTTGACATAACTACAGTTTGATGTGAATTCAGTAGGTTATGGACAGAAAACATGAAATTGATTCATTGAATAAATAAACATTCAGCTAATATGTATGTTATATTCATCATAGATTGATCTCAATTAGGTTATCTTTGAAGATCAGGGAACCTTGTATAACTGTTTCGTTATAGCCTGTGACTCGTCAGTAGCAGCCAAACGCGACCCTACTAGGAATTGAATCCAGTACCTTCAGGCTTCGTAGCTAACGATTCGCCATTAGAAGCATTGGGTTGGCATCCAGTGACATAATTTCAACTGCAACAAATTTGCGATATATCTCAAATATCATTCAATTATATTGATGGCAAATATTTCACTTCTTACGTATTTATATTCTCCCAGTTTCATGTACAGAAAAATACAACTGAGTCACCGAATCAGAATTAAATGAATAACATTATTAGTCGTAATGGTTGATCAAAGTCAGTTTTATTATAAACTTCTTGGTGTTACCATCACAAAAAATAATAATATTACCTTAAAAATCCCGATTTATTATGAAACAGATTATGTGAAATTGCCATATAATCGTAGCTGCTTTCGTTTGTTCCACATTTTTGTACAATACTGTGATATTAACTAATATAAAAACTAATTCTTCATAGAAAAGATCTCTTAATAAATAAATAGATATCATTATCGAGATTTGACTCGATAATTTCGAACAAATTGAGCACTGGGTACACCGTTGTAGATAAAATAATATGAATTTGTACTCTCCTAGGAAAATAGGATTTTCTGACGTTTCGTGATTCAGCGTAAGTCACTTCTTCAGAGAATAAATAACCAAGTCAAAATCAATCTAAGTTTTAACAGTACAAAAGGACAACAATAAAATGTTATGTGCGATCAATAAAATAACAGCTCTGAACAAGTCAATGTCGTTTCATTTCGGTCAAGGTGATTTATAAGCGACATGTATGTAAATTTATGTATACATACAAATTTTTGTTTATTTTTATTTATCCTCTCAAGAAGTGGCTTAAACTGAGTCACGAAACGTAAGAAAATCTAATATGTATAGTGTGAACAGATAATTTGTAACTTTAAGGCGGTGAAACATAGTAGCTGGTGATGAAATGATTATATTACATCTAAACCCCCTACTGATCATATTGAGTAACTTGGCAGTTAAAATAAATCGGTTCGTGAATTTGAAGACTATACATTTTAATCTTGTTACAAATTCACTTATAAGTTTAACAACCCGTAATGTTGATAATCAGAATCTAATGTTCTGGGTTTCCAACATTATTAAATTCATGATATTAGCATGTAGTTCACGTCTTCATGACTAACTTGTGTGCAGAAATGAGCAGTCTACAATGTAGAAACTAGGAGAAAACTACCATAAGTCAAAGCCCAGTGAAACCACTTACATAAAATTACACTCACAATTTGAGTTGGCACTCAACTGAGTCAAACAAGCCTAAACAGGTAACTTTTAGATTCCTCAAAAAGATATATATCATCAATTTATTGTTTCGAATTTTACTCTCTTCCGTTGTGAACTTCAGTCATTCAATGATGTGGATTTTTTTCTCATTTATCTGCATTCAATGCTACCAACCGCATAATTGATAGCCATCAATAAAATGCAGTTTTTATAATTATTTAAATATTTTATTTAGTAGTAATTCAGTTACCATTTTTGTTTTTATTCGTGTAATCTGCATACTAAATATTAACAACACAAAGACACCAATTCCAAAATATTCACTCTTTCAGGTCATAATGTACACAGAATATTTGGAATATCTTCTGTTAATTATAATCATAACAGTGTGCTTTTTTAATTATTATCATAGAACAAAATGAATCAAACGACAAATTCATAATTGCATTGACAAAAAGTTATTTGTGTGGTATCTAATCAGAGTCAATAATGCGACTTATAGGTTTTTGTGAGAAACTCTGATATCATTTATAACTGGAACTAGAAATATCATCATATACTGGTCAAAACTTTTAAAATTTAAGCGAAAAATTATTTTTTGCAGCCAGAGTGAAAATCATGATATTAAATTTCTCAAATCATTAATGCTGGTAAATACACACTATCCATAAATTCTTATTCTAAACCCTTGATCCTGAAACAATCCTTAACCTAGTGGCACTATGCTTTATGGAAGAACTAATCAGAGTGCCTCTTGTATTTTTGAGCGAACTTCATTCGCCCATGTGGCTACAAGAAATTTCTATTCTGTAACTGGTGTCTATTCGTGATGAAAACCTCAGCCCTAACCAAGAACTATTTTGGGACCCTTGGAAATTTGTTTGACCATTTAAAGATTCGAGAAGATGAACAATCTATGCCCATTGAGACGAGTTTATACATTTTTCGACTTACAGGCAGAGTAACTCGTAGAGGACATTAACAGATTTATTATGTCAAATCTCTCTGAACATAGCAATATTACAGTTTCATTTCCATAACTTCTGGGCCACATCATTAACCATTGGTTACCATATTCCCATGAACTCCAACCAGATAGACTGCATTTAATTACATAGCGCAGTTCAATAGTCAATAACTTCATGGACTGATCCCAAACCTTGGTTTGGCTATACCCCAAGCTATCTTTCAGACTGCTCCCACACTAGGCAACATACAGCCCCAAGTTAGGTAGTTAAGAATGAACTTGTTAAAGAATTAAATAATAATTACTTTCGTGAAATGTATTATATATATATATCACAGAAGGTGATATAAATCACCACGATTGTTAACTCGATTGGTATGAACAAAATAACTTAAAAATATAGAAATGTATAGCGTTTATTATACGATGTACGATTTTAGCCTCAAAATACATGACGAAGGAACCAAGAAAGAAACAGTGCATGTGCTATATCTATATAGTTGATGCATTGATGTCTATTAGTGCTTAAATAAGGAACATAGGCACAAACACACTAATAATAAACGGTGATAGTAATGGTAATAATAATGTGTAATAATCGTACAATGCAGGAATGAAAATTTACAAAAACAGGAAAAAAAAGAAATGAATATTGTTTCGAAAAAAACAACCGGCGGTACAATATATCGCATAATGTTTGATTGGGTAACAAAAGATATGTCTTTCTTTTCATTCTCCGATGAAAAATTGTTTCTCAGGGGGTTTTTCGCACTATTTCATCATTTTAGTCGACTTTTACAACTCCGTAAATTTTTCGAACAAACCAGAAACACGCGTAAAAACCAATAGAACCTGAAGATAATAACAAGAGTAAACATTTTTTAAAATGTTTTAGAACAGTATATAAAATTCAGCCACTAGAAATACTGATAATTGGTAACTGATATAATCTAAGAATAGAAAAATGGAGGAATAATAGTCAAGAAAAAGTGTTCATATCTCCATTGCTAAAGTCTCACTAAATTTAATTGCAACTTCTAATCAATTATGGGATGTGATGTAATCGACTTTACATAAAGGATATCCGACTGTTCAAACGAATTAATGTTAAACAAGTAACCTAATGGTTAAAGCGCAACTGTTTCAATCACTAAACTGCTAAGCTTCACAAGTGTCTAGTATGAAAAACAACCAGCAGTATTACATACTGGAATACGGGACCAATATGAGTTGTTGAAATTGGTCATAGGCGGTACAACATTTCCACACAAACGTATACACAAAGCTACGTGGATCTCACCGGACCACACCACAGAGAACCAGATAGATCACATTTGCATCAATAAAAAGTTCAGAAGGACAATGGAAGATGTGAAAACCAGGAGAGGAGCGGACATAGCTTCAGATCATCACCTGGTTGTGGCCAAATTGAAACTGAAGCTAAAGAAGAACTGGACAAACAGCACCACAAAGGTTCAATACAGCCTTCCTTCGAGATACTGACAAACTCAATGAATTCAAGGTAGCTCTCAACAACAGGTTCCAAGCCTTACAGGATCTATTGAAGGAAGAAGAAACTACTATGGAGGATAGCTGGAAAGGTATCAAAGAAACATTAACTTCAAAGTGTCAAGAGGTTCTGGGCCCCAAGAAACATCATCACAAGGAATGGATCTCTACAGAAACACTGGACAGGATCAAAGAAAGAAAGAACAAGAAGACAGCAATTAACAACAGTCGAACAAGAGCAGAGAAAGTCCAAGCACAAGCAGAGTACATAGAAGCAAACAAGAAAGTGAAGAAGAGCATTAGAGCTGATAAGCAAAAATACGTGGAAGAACTAGCAACGACGGCGGAAAAAGCTGCAAGAGAAGGAAATATGAGACAGCTTTACGATACGACGAAGAAGCTTGCAGGGAAATACAGTAAACCAGAGAGACCAGTCAAAGACAAGGAAGGAAGACCAATCACTGAGATTCAACAACAGCGCAACAGATGGACAGAGTACTTCGAGGAACTCCTGAACAGGCCGGCTCCAATGAATCCACCGGACATCGAAGCAGCACACACAGATCTTCCTATAAATGTCAATCCACCAACGACAGAAGAAATCAGAATGGCCGTCAGACAAATCAAGAGCGGGAAAGCAGCAGGACCTGACAATATACCAGCTGAAGCACTGAAGTCAGACATCGAAGTAACTACAAGCATGCTTCATCTTCTATTCAAGAAGATTTGGGAGGAGGAACAAGTGCCGATGGATTGGAAAGAAGGACACCTCATCAAGATTCCAAAGAAAGAAGATCTGAGCAAGTGTGAAAACTACAGAGGCATTACACTACTGTCAATACCGGGTAAAGTCTTCAACAGAGTGTTACTGAACAGGATGAAAGACGCAGTTGACGCTCAACTTCGAGATCAACAAGCTGGATTCCGTAAGGACCGGTCGTGCACAGACCAGATTGCGACACTACGGATAATCGTCGAACAATCAATTGAGTGGAACTCGTCACTCTACATCAACTTCATTGATTATGAGAAGGCATTTGACAGTGTAGATAGGAGGACGTTATGGAAACTTCTTAGACACTACGGAGTTCCTGAGAAGATTGTCAACATTATCCGGAACTCATACGACGGACTACAGTGCAAAGTAGTGCATGGAGGACAGCTGACAGACGCATTCCAAGTAAGGACCGGAGTAAGACAAGGCTGTCTACTCTCTCCCTTCCTGTTTCTTCTGGTGGTCGACTGGATTATGAAGACCTCGACATCTGAGGGAAACTACGGCATACGATGGACAGCTCAGAACCAATTAGACGACTTGGACTTCGCAGATGACCTAGCCCTCCTATCACATACACACGAACAAATGCAGATAAAGACAGCCAGCATAGCAGCAGTCTCTGCATCAGTAGGCCTCAACATACACAAGGGGAAAACCAAGGTCCTCAAACACAACACGGAGAACAGCAATCCAATCACTCTTGATGGCGAAACTCTGGAAGACGCGGAATCCTTCACATACCTGGGAAGCATCGTCGATAAACAAGGAGGTTCAGATGCAGACGTCAAGGCGAGGATTGGCAAAGCTAGAGCGGCATTCCTTCAACTGAAGAACATATGGAACTCAAAACAACTTTCAACCAATATCAAAGTCAGAATCTTCAATACGAACGTCAAGGCAGTTCTACTGTACGGAGCTGAAACTTGGAGAACTACAACAACCACCATCAAGAAGGTACAGGTATTTATTAATAGCTGTCTATGCATGATACTCAACATCCATTGGCCGGATACCATCAGCAACAGCCTTTTGTGGGAGAGAACCAACCAGCTTCCAGCTGAAGAGGAAATTAGGAAAAGACGATGGAAATGGATAGGACATACATTGAGGAAATCATCAAACTGCATTACGAGACAAGCGCTAACTTGGAATCCTGAAGGGAAGCGGAAAAGAGGAAGGCCAAAGAACACATTACGTCGGGAAATAGAAGCAGATATGAAAAAGATGAATAAGAACTGGAAAGAGCTTGAAAGGATTGCCCAGGACAGGGTTGGATGGAGAATGCTGGTGAGCGGCCTATGCTCCTTCACGAGGAGTAACAGGCGTAAGTAAGTAAGTAAGTAAGTAAGTAAGTAAGTAAGTAAGTAAGTAAGTAAGTAAGTAAGTAAGTAAGTAAGTAAGTAAGTAAGTAAGTAAGTAAGTAAGTAAGTAAGTAAGTAAGTAAGTAAGTAAGTAAGTAAGTAAGTAAGTAAGTAAGTAAGTAAGTAAGTAAGTAAGTAAGTAAGTAAGTAAGTAAGTAAGTAAGTAAGTAAGTAAGTAAGTAAGTAAGTAAGTAAGTAAGTAAGTAAGTAAGTAAGTAAGTAAGTAAGTAAGTAAGTAAGTAAGTAAGTAAGTAAGTAAGTAAGTAAGTAAGTAAGTAAGTAAGTAAGTAAGTAAGTAAGTAAGTAAGTAAGTAAGTAAGTAAGTAAGTAAGTAAGTAAGTAAGTAAGTAAGTAAGTAAGTAAGTAAGTAAGTAAGTAAGTAAGTAAGTAAGTAAGTAAGTAAGTAAGTAAGTAAGTAAGTAAGTAAGTAAGTAAGTAAGTAAGTAAGTAAGTAAGTAAGTAAGTAAGTAAGTAAGTAAGTAAGTAAGTAAGTAAGTAAGTAAGTAAGTAAGTAAGTAAGTAAGTAAGTAAGTAAGTAAGTAAGTAAGTAAGTAAGTAAGTAAGTAAGTAAGTAAGTAAGTAAGTAAGTAAGTAAGTAAGTAAGTAAGTAAGTAAGTAAGTAAGTAAGTAAGTAAGTAAGTAAGTAAGTAAGTAAGTAAGTAAGTAAGTAAGTAAGTAAGTAAGTAAGTAAGTAAGTAAGTAAGTAAGTAAGTAAGTAAGTAAGTAAGTAAGTAAGTAAGTAAGTAAGTAAGTAAGTAAGTAAGTAAGTAAGTAAGTAAGTAAGTAAGTAAGTAAGTAAGTAAGTAAGTAAGTAAGTAAGTAAGTAAGTAAGTATGAGTTGTTGGATAAAGTAAGTAAATAGGTGATAAGACTAAATTCTTGTGAATACACAATCCGCATTTTATATCTAATACTCAATTGCCCCTCGTGGGGCATAGACTGCTTGAATAAGGATATCCAACCAAGACTGTTTAATTCACAATAGTGTTTCATTCGAAAACCATGCAATCAATGAGTCAGATTTGGGAACACGTGGGACAAAACAACCACAGGAAACAATTTGGTTCAATGATAACTAACAAAGAAATCCATGGTTAGATTATGTCAACTAAGCTTACGTGAGCAAAACTATTTATAATAGTCTAATTTATCGAACCTCAGTTACTATACAAAAGTTATACAAGCTCTTGAAGTTACATTTCTTAACCGAGGGCGGGGGTGTTGATACATGACTAGGAATTTTATTTCATGGATGGACGGACCATTGAGAATATTTGGTAAATTACAATATACACTGTATATCAAGATACAGATTTTCTCGAGCGACCGCACTTTCAGTTAACAGTTCATGTTTCGAGAACATGTCGATCATCAATCATAACAGCTTACATCAGATCGAAATAAAAACTGGGAGCCATTTAAATAAGAAAGTATTCGATAATAAGTACGTATTATATGATAATATCAACTTGCTTACTGGTAAATAAAAAGTTAAGCCATAAAATGATGGCTGTATAACCGAAATAAAGGAATGCCGAGACTGCATCTTGAAATTCTAAACGTGTCACAAAATAATGAATGGAATAAACAAATAAATAGAATGATGTTCCAGCTCCTGTATATAGTGAACGCCACCACCAGCGATAATCCTACAACGGAATACAGTAACAATAACAACAAATTTCCATTTTGATAAACAACTTTCTTTTCATATATTTATGTTTAATGATATTGATAAACTAAAGAGAGAAAACGAATCGTACACCTAAATGATATGACCGGCTGCTTTGGACATGGTTCATTGGACAGTGAGTGAATGATCTGCAAAAGTGATTAGTATGTTGTTTGACAATAAAAAACTTTTTCTTTTGACTGATGGCTACATATTTTATCTCAAATTATTTGGGGATTTACGTCAAACGTTCATTCTCGTAAACAGCCATTTCACTACTCGGACACAACATATCATTGGATAACATATATCATTCGATCAAAATTCTTTAACAATCGAAGATTCGTACTCCCTTCCTATCGCTAAGAGTCGAATTTAATACTGAAATGATAAAACCATTAGGATTCAGTATTCCAATAAATAAAAATATTAGTCATTGATAACAATGTTGATTGAGTCAGTCGAATTTCATCATCCTTAATACGAACATGAGTAATCTATGTCAATTATTTGATGAACAGTAAAAAATATAGGATGTAAAAACGAAAGGATAATATTGTCGAGTCAGTGTCTTTATGTAGTTTGTACAATTCTTTCAATCTAAAGGTAGTCAGTATTTTGAAAGTTATTGGTACCAGACTTATACCTCAAAGATTATTACATATACCACACGCTTTCAGAACAATCGATTTACTTTGGAGTGGCAATTTCTTCCAAACAACCCACTTTCGATACCTAACCAAAACTTATAGTAGGTTGCAATGTTTCTAAGACCTATACTGAGTTAGATGAGCATGACAATTCGGTTAGTTTCTGGGGTAGTTGACAAAATAAACTGGTTTCCGAAATATCTCATCCATAATTCTTTAATGACTTTTAACCAATGTGTAGTCAAGTTAATAAACTCTTACTGACATCAGTTTTCTTAGTGATGTGATTGGTGAATTGAGGCACATTTTTGTGTTTACCAAATGCAGTAGAGACTCAAACCTAAATCGGAAATCATTATTCAGTTGTAATAGTAGGTGTAACTAATTTGCATACGTTTATTAGCTTACGATGACTAGTATGTTGGCCACAAAAACATAAGACGACTTTGAAAAATACTGCAATATGGTCAAATAGAAATCTTAATGCTCTAAAGTGATGATGATTCTGGTATACATTCACTCTCTCACCACATGAATTACACAAAAGCCTATTATAAGAACATCCTTTGCACATGTTTCAACTAGAAACAGCCCAGTAATTACTTAAGAATGTGTTAGTTTACAAGACTTAGATAACCTTGAATTAGTGTCTATTCAATTACACTGTCGATCAAAAAAAGGTCCACTAAAATCGAATCATCAAAAATGACTGATAATTAAACAACTGATGACATTATTTCCCTTTATAACGCAGCTTTTGTAATAATTGATCATTGTATCGTTTTGATATCCTCAGCTACTTCTACACGTCAACTGTAACACTAGAGAGAAGACGCGAAATGCGAATAAAAGCTTTAATCCAAGGTTAGTTTGTGTACAGAGAAACGAGGGTGTTTGTAGTACTGCACCTGACCTTGCACCACTAGAAATTTCTGGAACTATACTTAATATAGCCATAGCATACGTAAATATCTTATCAAACCCGTGGTACGTGATTCTGTAATTTTTAGATGTTTCTGCGAAGATTCTATTCAACGCCGATTGAATAAAATGTTTCCTGGCGTTTCTGAGCCTTTGAGGGCCTCGACGAGAATTTTTTGGGACTCCATCAACACTGAACTCCCAAAAACTTCTGCTACTAGCTAATACACTTCAGAAAGTAGCAGCGCGGTATATATATATATATATATATATATATATATATATATATATATATATATATACATTATATAATTAGTAGTGGAATAAACAAGAAACCCACCTCTCCACACAGTTGAAAATAACACATTAGTATAGATGTTTCAGATATTGTAATCACCAGCATAATGAAAACCAAGAAAAGGAAACCAAACATATAGTAAAATTGTGCTCCCCATATACTATTGAATATAAAAAATAATTGAATGAATATACAACTGAACGGCAATAATCCACCAATGAAAAATGCCATCAACGGTCTACTATATAAGCTTTGATAAGGTATTTGTCGTGGTATTTGATTAGTACGAACAGGAGTTTCAAATACCTAGAAATAAAATTACACAAAAGACTTTGATTTAAAAAAACAGCAAGTGAAATTAAACGTACTAAATAAATTATTCAGTGGGATAGGGGAGTTCCGGACCAAAGGTATACATAGCGTCAGTGGAATTATTTTTTTAGTAGTTTAAGTAACGAACTGATCTTAACTAGACCACCATAGAAAACCAGAAAACGTTGACCAGTAGCTTAATCCTGGTATGGGAATCCCCAGCATTGCTCGTTCACTAACTTTGTCACCGTTGCATAGAACCCAAGACCTTTGGCCTCTAAGTTGAATTCCCCTTTCATTGACTCATTTGCCAAGGACAAATAATTTATGTAATCGGCTTAGCGCAACATTTCGGTTGCGAAGCCGTAGTTGTCTGAACCGATGTAGGTACAGGGGAGTCTAAATCGTCAATCGATTAAGTCGCAGGAAGCTGAAAGCCATAACTACTGAGTTCCCGCACCTTACATTCCGTAGTAATAGATTACAAGCACATTTTGAGATTAAGGCAGCAATCAATACCTGCCGAAAAAGAGCAGCAAACGCCAAGACACAAGCTGAATATACAGAAGTAATCAAGTAAGTGAAGAGGAGCATCAGAACCGACAAGCGTAAATATGTGGAAGATTTAGCAGAGACGGTGGAAAAAGCTGCAAGAGAAGGAAACATGAGACAACTGCATGACACAACAGAGAAACTTCTGGAAATCACCCCAAACCTGTTGGGATATTTAGAAAAATATCCCAAAAATTATCCTGTTAAGTCTAATGCTATCCTTGGACTTGAAATGGTACCATTTTCTTATTGGTCAATATTTATTTCACGTGTCATTTTCCTGTTGGTCAAATTTTGTACTAATGTTATTTTCTATTTTATGGTACGATGCAGTCTGTTTGATTGGTATATAAACAGAGTATGTTTGAAATATAATGATTCATATCACAGAGGCTGAAGCTTGTGTTCTCGACTCAACTGACTGGGCTAGAGATGGAAGCACGGCCAATCAGAACTCTAGGCTGTTCTTACGTGTTTTACGCGTCTTTGGTCCGATCGATAATTCGCTGCCCTCTAATCCGCGGCGGTCACAACATATAACAAAAGCAGAACGACCAGTGAAAAACAAGGAAGGCAAGGTAATCACCAACATTGAAAAACAACGAAACAGGTGGGTAGAACACTTCAAAGAACTCTTGAATCGACCAGCTCCACTGAACCCACCCAACATCGAAGCAGCACTCACGGACCTACCAATCGATGTTGGTCCACCAACAACTGAAGAAATCAGCATGACCATCAGACAAATCAATAGTGGCAAAGCAGCAGGACCACAAAACATTCCAGCAGAGGCACTGAAAGCATGCGTAGCGTCAACTGCAAGGATACTCGAAACTCTCTTCAGAAAGATCTGGGATGAGGAACAGGTACCAAAAGACTGGAAAGAAGGACTTCTAGTCAAAATACCAAAGAAAGGCAATCTCATCAACTGTGAAAACTACAGGGGAATCACTCTTCTCTCAATACCAGGAAAAGTCTTCAACAGGGTATTGTTAAACAGGATGAAGGACTCCGTAGACGCACAACTTCGAGACCAACAGGCTGCGTTCCGTAAGGATAGATCGTGCACAGACCAAATCGCAACACTACGGATCATTGTGGAACAATCAATTGAATGGAATTCATCACTCTATATCAACTTCAATGACTACGAAAAAGCATTTGATAGCGTGGACAGAACAACCCTATGGAAGCTTCTTCGACACTACGGCGTGCCTCAGAAGATAGTCAATATAATACGGAATTCCTATGATGGATTAAACTGCAAAATCGTTCGAGGAGTACAGTTGACAAAGTCGTTCGAAGTAAAGACCGGTGTCAAGCAAGGTTGCTTACTCTCACCCTTTCTCTTTCTCCTGGTGATTGACTGGATCATAAAGACGTCGCATATATATTTGGTGCCCCCCTGTACCAATATTTATGTGTTCAAATAAATATAATAATAAATAAAGACGTCAACATCTGAAGGGAAGCACGGGATACAGTGGACAGCTAGGATGCAATTGGATGATCTAGACTTCGCAGATGATCTGGCTCTTCTATCGCGAACGGATCAGCTGGTCAGAAACTATCGGCAACAACCTACTGTGGGAGACAACAAACCAGATCCCAGAGGAGGAAGAAATCAGGAAGAAGCACTGGAAGTAGATAGGATACACATTGAAAAAAAGCACTCAACCGCGTCACAAGACAAGCCGTCACATGGAATCCTTAAGGCCAAAGGAGGAGTGGAAGACCAGAGAACACATTAAGCTGGGAAATAGAGAAAGACATGAGAAAAATGAACAAGAAACGGATGGAACTAGAAAAGAAGGTCCAGGACAGAGTGGGTTGGAGAATACTGGTCGGCGGCCTATGGTCCATTAGGAGTAACAGGCGTAAGGAAGTACATTTTGAGATTAAATATCGAAACAACAGAACTCAACTTTCTTTAGAAACTATTTGAAGCTAAAAAATTATTAACAATCGATCACTGAATAACAGCTTAAAACAGAGGACTGATCAAAATTCAAACAAAATATTAACTACCGGAAGGATAAGCCACTTACAAATAATAAATATCTTAATCGTTGAATCAAGTTAGTGACCAACTGAACTACGTAGCTTAATGGATATTGTGCTAATATTTGAAGTGATTGGTACAACGTTCGAGTGTCAGTTGGAACATAAGCACCAAGGCATAGGTACACTGGTCAAAGTAGGGCAACGAGACGAGAGTCCTAGGTTATATTTCTGGGCATGATCAATATCACACTAAAACTTAGTGAAAGGATTTTATTTTCTTCAAATTTTACGAATATTCGTCAGTGATTATACATTGAGTAGCAAGTAATCAAACGACTACACACTTACTGGTTTCCTGAAACCAAAGAATGCTCCAAGAAAACACAAAGGTAGACTAACACAAAGCCATAATGCTAAAAGTGCCACTATAGTGCCAAATGGAGTAGCAGTTGCACTATCCAAAATCCAAAGTGCGACATTTAAAATAAGAAACATTGAAAAAACTAAGGCGGGACAAACTGTTGCAGTTAGTATAACATTAGTTTTCCATCGCAAACCGCCGAAAAATTTGTAGATTCGAGCTGAAGCATAACCTATAGGTAAAATAAAAGAGCAAAATGAATAGAATGGAATAGTGACTCAATAATTTCACGAAATATCGAAATACCTTATGATAACATATTACAGAAAACAGCTTTTTAATGTGGATTAAAAACTTTAGTGAACACTTTGAAGGCTGCAAAAATGATAGATGGTCTAGATAACCATCGAGCACTTGTACTGGTGAAAACATTCATGATGTATAACCTCTTGTTCTATTCAGCAGCCAGATAATTTGTCCACATGATTGATGACAAGCACTTAGAAACAATGTCAGGATGCTTGAAATGCGTTTCTCACCCTTTAAATGCAAATTGCTGCTTCAGGATCGGCCTGCGTCAACACCTGAACTAAGGATAGGGAGTGAAAAAGTCAAACACGTCGACAACTTCACTTGGAAGTTTGACCAACCCTAATGGGTTGGTGTCTAACGAAATCTCTGCACGGATTCAGAAAGCTCGTTTGGATTCTGCCAACTATGTCACCAACGGCAAAGGCGAGATGTCCGTCTATCAATTAAGAGACAAGTATAGTACGCACCAGTTCGCTCTGTTCTACTTTACGGCTGCGAAACGTGGCCATTAAGAGTAGAAGATACCCGTATATTACTAGTATTTGATCACAGATATCTTAGAAACATTGCTCGCATCTGCTTGGGTCACAACGTAAGTAATAGTGGAGTTCGACGCTGGGACATTAGGGAATGGTAGCAAATCAGTTGATGAGGTTGTAAATCTTCATCGACTGAGGTTGTTGAACCAAGTGTTACGTATGACTGAACATCGACTACGACGTCGCGCAACGCTGACTAGTGTTGGAGACGGTTGGAAGAAAGTTAGGGGCGGTCAAACCAAGACGTGGCATCAGTGCTTGAAGTTACTAACTTCTGGTCTGAGATATGTTGGTAGATGCAGACTACGTGGTTGAGGTCCGTGTGACTATCGTAACCAATGGTTGGAGACTCTGGGTGACATGGCTCAAGATCGATCACAATGGTGTAGGTGTATACACTCGACGTCTTCTCTCAAACCGTGAGATTAAAATTACTTTATACCTTTCTTTCCACAAACTAATTTTTTCTTCCTGTATTATATCCTTATATGGCATCTTCCTCTTATAAATTACTACCACCGAAGTAACTACTTCGATGAATTTTATGTTCATCTTGTGCTAATGGGGTATGGCAACTTGGACCGATGCATATATGTACCTGGTTATACATTGTAACTGATTGACTGACGGATACATAGAAATCGTATATGAATTCCATTCCAGAACAATACTCGATGATAAAGTGTAATACAGCAAGGGAGATTAAGAACCAAATTTTTGAACTTTTAAACAACAAGAATAGAGACAACTTTCGCAGGCCGTTACTCAGCTATAAGTGCATTTAGTTATCTCTTTTGGAAGGGAGAGCATAAAAGTGGGTCAACCAAAAGATTATTGTGTTTCCATTAATTCTACCCCAAAATGCTCTCACATGGCCACGCGTATACAGTCACTATCAGGGAAGTCCTATTCACTGACTTTTCATGGCAGGGGTATAGTTTACGGAATTGAGAGGACGAAAAGCGAATGTCCGGTGCTCTAACCGGGTGGACACGGAGGGTCAACCTAGGGGAGTTGGAAAACCCTGATTCCAAATCAGTAGTGCACATGGGCTTCAGGATCCTGACGGTAAAAATGGCATATGAACCAATCGTTGGTCACCGGCTGCCATGGGACTGCATTTCCTGACGTTGCTCCATTGCCTTGTGGACTAGGCCTTTAGGTTGAAGGCTCCGGATGTGGCCTCCTAAGAATACCACCTGCTTCGGTCTGGGTACCCGGGCAGTATCACAGCCTACACACAAATCAAGCGACTTGAGTGGAGCATATGTATTCGGTGCCCCTTTGCACCAATATTTATGTGCTCAAATAAATAATTCTGCGCTGGAATTTGTATACTGTATGTTTAGCACAAATTGAACTACAGATCGAAAAATTACCTTTATATATGAAGTTATAATGCAGAGGTTTGGCATCGTGTGTTCGGTCACAGAGACGATAATAAAATTGGTGTCACCATCTTGAAACACCGACTTCAGTGGCTTGGACATGTTCTACGAATGTCGTGCCAGAGAATTACTCGTCGTGCATTATTTGCCGACTCTGGGACTGGTTGAAAAAGTGGAGAGGTGGTCAGTGTATGACATGGTGTCGAGGTATGAAAGAAAGCTGCAAAGGGCTAGATTCTGTTGGTCCTTCACGACTCCCTGGCTGGGGTCCGAGAGACGGTGTAACGCAGTGGCTAGAGACGTTATCAGATATGGCTCAGAATAGAAGCCAGTGGCGATCCTGCTGTAACCTACTTTTACTTTCTTCATAAAACGTAGTTGTATCTTCCTTAACTGAAAGATTTCTTCTGATTGTACCTTTCCGTTTCCCCCATTATTATTATTACACTACCCTACACTAATCTGTTCGTTACTTCTTTTTACGCTCCTTACCTTCTTTTTATTCTTTTCAAATTCTCATTGTTTTGTGTGGCACATATATATTTGGTGCGCTCTTGTACCAATATTTATGTGTTCAAATAAATAAATAAATAAAGTAATTAATTAATTAAATAAATAAATAAATGAAGTTATAAAACTGATTGCATGCGGAGCCAGTAAAAAAGTAACCCGAAAAAATGAGTGCATTGTGACAAACGCGAATATTTTGAAGTAGGTAAGGTTAATATGCCCCAAATTGAAGCTTTAATAATCTCAACCCGCATATTTATTGAACAGCTAACATACATGAATGGATGTTTCAGACTATTCATAACGTTGGTTCACTTTTTGATGGACAGCCTAGAATTCAATGACAAATGAACACTGTTAACACCTGTCAGATGTTTAGTCGTTCCGCTTGTACTATTTTATCTTGAAGTTAGATTCAGCAGAGCAACTTGCAATAAGCAACATGATAAAATAAAATGCAAAATCGTGTATTTAACTGATTGCGACTTTTGTTCAACCATACTTCCGTCTTTAATTCGATATGATAATAATATCTGTTATTTGTAATATTTGTTTTATTTCCAGTGTGATATTTAGTTCAGTATAACATTGATTCATTTCAGTATGACAATCTTTGCATTTAATCCTTGTGAAACTCGTAGCTTGGGTTTTTGTAATAACTGTTTTTCTCTTAAGTGTGATAACTTTTAACTAATTATCGAGTGTGAGCAACATCAATATGTAAATAGAGAGTATTCATGTATCCTTTCGATTTATTTCTGGGGTCAAATAAATCCATATCAGCGGTTTTTGTGTTTTCCCGATGCGTCGTCGGATTCTTTGTTTTCAGTACCAAGTACAAGTCCGCTAGGTATTCGACAAAATCAACAGTGACAAATATAGAAATAAGCATATCCGTTTACCAAGTAAAGATTTGTGTAATCTGATATGAGTAATAGGGTCTGTAACAGCTGGTGATATGTCTAAGCGATTGATCAAACCAAACTAAATACAGTAATTGTCGAACTTACAAGCCACCGCCCATACATAACTAACTACCTTATATATACAAATCGATTAACTAAACACAGTTCATAAATATTATCGTTTAACTTATAACAATTTATACTGAAAAGTGACTGACAACTATAAGTTGTTTTTAAAAAAACAATGAATACTTGAGAATATATTATGACTTTACCTGAAGAAGCTCCTAAGCAAGCGAATACAGCCAAAGCACAAGTCATCAATGCACCACGATTGGCTGGACTTAAAAATCCAAGACACGCGAAAAATAGGGTAACCAATAACATTTGGAAGATTTGAACTCCCGAGCCAACAACAACTGAGAAAAGCATACCCCAGTTAGGCGGACGAAATACATCACCGTGAACTAATTTCCAGCCAGATTCTTCTTGAACAGCGGTCTAAATGATGTAGAAAATACAACATGAGATAGTATGCATGAAAAAGGTCAAATATGCAAGGATGATAGGACAAATATCACTTACAGCGCTTTCAAGTTCTGTGTAACGTGCAATATCACGACGTAGTGTACGCAGAAGAATGGTTGCAAGAAGACCAGAAAGGAATAATGTTAACACACATGAATTCAAAATAGATAACCATTGAATGTTACTTTGAGGCATTGTGTCCAAAATATAATCCCAACGAGATGACCATTTACGCGTTAGATCCTCCTATAGTTTAAATGAAATCAACAATGAGATAGTTCAGTTAAATTTGGGGATAATTTTCGTAATAGGATTATTATCTAGAGGACCATCGAAAACTAGAAAGCGATAAGCAGTTCTCTATTCTAAGTAAAGGACTCGTCATCAGTCCCTAACCAGGACTCTCAGTTCTCACGGTACTCCCTTTAGACAGCTAGGCTAGAACGTAATATTGAGTGAGGAAGAACACGAAAGAATGAACTTAGTCCTGGAAGACATTATTTAGCACAAACAATAATAAACTGTAACGAAATACATATCTTTATCTTTAAATTAAAACCAATCTCCACAAACACTGGATTCAACATGCAAATACACATACTTAAAATATAACTAGAAAACTTAAATAATGTATACGAAAAAAGTCAGTCAGTCATTAACAATATGGAACTTCGTACGTAAGTACATCAGTTCGAGTTGCCATACTACATTAGCACAGAGATGCAGTTGTCGATTCAAATCTCATAGTGGTCGAGGTGGCAAGAGTATAAGCAGTAATCGGAAAGATTAGGGTTTGAAGATGTTATTTAAGGAGTATAGTCCAGTGGAATAGATTTGGAAAGAGAAAAACGGGACATGAATTCAGAAGATTAGAATTTGGGAGAACACAAAGAGTGGATGCATCTGCGCCATTGCAAACGATTTTCAGCCATGTCATTCAAGGTCATTAACCATCGATTGCTATCGTCTCGAGGATCCCAACCAGGTAGTCTACACCTACCAACATGACTCAGTCCACTTGTTAGTGACTTCATGGATTTGTGCTAAGTTTTAGTCTGGCCGCTCCTAGCTTTCTTCCAAACCACTCCTACAACATAAAACATCGCACGTCGGGGCAGTCAGTGGTCGGGGATACTTAACGCATTTCCCAACCGTCTCAACTGATGAAGTTTCACTACTTCATCAATTGGTTTGCCATCCTTACCTAGTACCCGTTTCATAACAACTGCGTTACATACTCGATGGTCCCAGGATATACGAGCAATGCTTCGAAGACACCTATGATCGAATACTAGTAACCTACGAATATCCTCTACTCTTACTGGTCATGTTTCACTGCCATTAAGTAGGACGGAACGAACTGCTGTGCAGTAAACACGTCCTTTGGTGGATAAACAGATATCTCGCCTACGCCATAAATAACGCAAGTTGGCAAAAGCTAAAAACAGATCATTAGTAGGTGAAACCACATTACGGAATGGACTTCCACGAGTGGTACGCACTTGCGCTAATCGAGTCTGTTGGAATAGAACTTAAAATAAAATCAGTTCATGAAGTTGTACGGCCGAAAGTGGGGAGAGTCCGCTCTCCCTCTCGAAATGCTCTCACATGGCCATGCGTATATAGCCTCTGTCAGGGAAGTCCTACTCACTGCCTTCTCGTGGCGGGGGTGTTGTTTACAAAAATGAGGACGAAAAGCGAATGTCCGGCGCTTTAACCGGACCCCAAACCAATGGTGCACATAGGCTCCAGTATCCTGAAGGAACAAATGGCGTATGAACCAATCGTTGGTCACCGGCTACCATGGGACTGCATCTCCTTACGATGCTCCACTGCCTTGTGGATCAGATGTTCAGGTCGAAGGCTCGGGGTGTGGCCGCCTAAGAAAACCACCTGCTTCGGTTTGGGCACCCAGGCAGTATCACAGCCCTCAGACAAATCAATTGAGATTCGTGTGGCGCATATGTATTTGGTGCCTCCCTGTACCTATACTTATGTGTTAAAATAATATACATAATAATAATAAAAATTAAATGAATTAATATTTTATGAAATGTTAAAACGTAATCTAAAATCTTTCAAGAGAATAATATTAAATGAACAAAACAAGGTTTATCACTAATCGCTATATTTGCTTTCACACATTTTGTCGTGTCTACTTGTAGCGTCTTTCTTCAAGTGTGACTTGTTAACTATGTACAGGTTTTTGTACTCGGCTTTAACCTACACACTTATCAGTCAGTCAGTCAGTAAAAACATGGAACTTCGTACGTACGTACATCAGTTCGAGTTGCCATACCACATTAGCACAGAGATTCAGTTATTGATTCAAATCCCATAGTGGTAGAGGTACTGAATTTATAAGTAGAGATAGGGGACAATAAGGTTTGATGATGTTATTAAAAGAGTATAGTCCAGTGGAATAAATTGGGAAAGAAAATAAAGGACATGAAGAATTCAGAAGATTAGAGTTCGAGAGAACACAAAGAGTGGATGCATCTGCGCCATTTCAAACGATTTTGAGCCATGTCATTCAAGGTCTCTAACCATCGATTGCTATCGTCTCGCGGTCCCCAACCAGGTAGTCTACACCTAAAACATGACTCAGTCCACTTGTCAGTGACTTCATGGATTTCTGCCATGTTTTGGTCTGGCCACCCCTAGCTTTCTTCCAACATACTCCTACACCAGGAAACATAGCACGTCGGGGCAGTCAGTGGTCGGGCATGCGCAACACATGTCCCAGCCATCTCAACTGATGAAGTTTCACTACTTCATCAATTGGTTTGCCATCCTTACCTAGTACCCGTTTCATAACAACTGCATTACTTACTCGATGGTCCCAGGATATACGAGCAATGCTTCGAAGACACCTATGATCAAATACTAGTAACCTACGAATATCCTCAATTCTTACTGGCCATGTTTCACTGCAATAAAGTAGGACGGAACGAACTGCTGTGCAGTAAACACGTCCTTTGTTTGATAGACGGATATCTCGCCTACGCCACAAATGACGCAAGTTGGCAAAAGCTAGTCGAGTCTTCTGTATCCGTGCTGAGATTTCCTCACACACCAAACCACAAGGGCTGATGAGACTTCCGAGATAAGTGAAGCGGTCGACACGCTCAACTACTTCACTCCCTATCACTAGTTCAGATGTCGACACAACCCAATCCTGAAGCAACATTTTGCATTTCGAGGGAGAAAATCGCATGCCGAACATGCTTGCATTGTTGCTTAGAGTGGTCAGTAGACTCTGCATTTTGTCAGCGTATTCACCAAATAGAACTATGTCATCGGCATATTCTAAGTCAACAAGTGGATCTCCCGGTAGAAGTTTAACTCCTGGAAATTTAGATGAGGAAAGTGTCATCTCTAAAAGGACGTCAACGACAAAGTTAAACAAGAATGGAGAGAGTGGACAGCCCTGACGAACACCACTTGAGGTAATCAATTCTGACGACAGTTCACCATAAGCTCTCACTCGACCAGTTGTGTTCGAGTAGAGAGCCTTTATAAGGTTGATGTACTTCTTTGGTACTCCCTTCAGTGACAAACACTGCCATAGAACCTCACGATCAACAGAGTCAAATGCCACCTTAAGGTCGAGAAATACTATTATTGTGGGGCGTCTGAATGTGTGTCTATGTTCTAGGACCTGACGTAGTGTGAATATTTGATCTATACAACCACGTCCAGGTCGAAAACCAGCCTGGTTTTCTCTAGTCTGCTCTTCACGAGCTTTGGTTAGACGTCGAAGTATTATTGAAGCTAATATTTTAGACACTATATTAGTCAAACTAATTCCTCTGTGATTGTCACAGGAGGACTTTTGTCCTTTCTTATAGACTGGCACAATCAGTGATTGAGGCCAGTCAGATGGGATTACGTCCAGTTCCCAGATTCTACCTAAGACCTCAGTCAATCTCGCTGCTAATACTGGACCGCCATCCTTAAAAATCTCAGGGGTAAACCTGTCAGAGCCTGCTGCTCTCCCACGCTTCAGATTTCCTATAGCTTTTTCAACTTCGTAAAGAGTCGGAGGACTTACATCAACTTGCCAATCAGGTCGACTGGAGATCGTGGGAAACCGAAGTGTGGCTGAAGGCCAGTTGGACTGATCTCTAAAGTGTTCTGCCCATCGATCCAATCTCCTGGATTGAGAATGAATAATATGTCCATCTTTCTCTGAGATTTTTTCGCTAACAGTTGGGTTCCTAATACCGGTTTCCTTAACAAGTCTGAACAGTTGCCTGCCGTTACCTATTGCCGCTGTCTTTTCCATCTCTCTTGCTTTCGCTACCCACCACTGTTCACGATCTTTGCGTAGGCTTTTAGTCAGCTTACGCTTAAGCTGACTCCGCTCTTCGTTATGTTCAGAACCAGATGGAATGAGTTTTCGAGCATCTATCAGTGCGGTAGATGCTGCTGAGATCCAGTGTTTCTCCCTAACCTTATGGTTTACCGTACTTGCAGATATCACTGCTGTTTTTACAGCTTTTCGGATGTCATTCCACGCTGCCTCGGGGTGGGCATCACTTACATGGCTGTCTAATTGTTTTTCTAGATGTTCCTGAAATATACTCTTAGTTTGACTATCATTAAGTAGGACCCTAAGGGGTTTCCTTGCAGCATGTTTCCTACGTCCAGTAAGACGTAGACAAATACGCGCTCGCACTAGAGCATGATCTGAGTCTAAGCATGTGCTCCAGAATGAGTGACAGTCTTCTATCGAGCCCCTCCATCGGTGGCTGATAGCGATGTGATCTATTTGGGTCCAGCGTTGAGACGAATTAGGGGGTCGCCATGTTAAAAGATGTTTTTCCTTATGCTTAAAGTTAGTGTTTGCAAGAAGCAGGCGGTTATCTGAGCATAGCTGCATCAGACGGTCGCCGTTATCTGTTCTTTGAGCCGCGACTCCATAAGATCCACCCAGATGTCTTTCCCTCTCACTTAGTTTACCTACTTGAGTATTAAAGTCACCAGCCATTATTACTACATCTGAACGCCTAGCTTTTCGGAGAAGGTCGGAAAGCTTTCTGTAAAACTCATCTTTTACATCATCTAAGCTGCAGTCAGTGGGAGAATAGGCAGAGACGACGAAGAGGCAACGACGAGTGTCTTTATCTTTTCGAGTCCTTACTGTTCCGTTTAGTCGGACAGCACACAAACGACTGTCCACTGGGATCCAGTCTAAGAGAGCTAGTTCTGCTCTAGGACTCAATGCTATACCTACGCCAGCAAGGCCACGGGAAGCAGCATCAGGGCTTCCAGATACACGAAGCGTAAATCGAGTTGGTTCGTTACTTTGACATGGTGCGGTCAAACGAATGACACTACTAGGATCCTGTGTGCGCGTTTCGGAGACGCAGCACACATCGATGGAGCGAGATTCTAAAGTCTTAGCTAGGGAAGCCTGTTGTCCTATTTGGCACAGTGTTCGGACGTTGAAAGCTCCTACGTGTAGTTTGGAGCGTGGTTTCAGGAGACCAGGAATAACATTCCGCGTACTCGAATCGTTCGCACTAGCGGGGTGAAGTGATATAGGGACGTGAGAAGGATTAGTCGTAGAGATAAAAGAGTTATTAGGAGGTGTAGGAAGGATTTGAATGTGACCAACTTGGTCTCGTGTGCTATTACGGGTATGAGGGCTGATATCACTTCCCGGTTGCCCACACCGTGGAAGGGTATTTTTTGAGGGACCTGAAAAGGAAATCGGATTAGTGTTGGTCATAGCGACCTGAGTGCATGACCGCAGAGCTCAAGGGACAACTGCTTGAGGCCGGTCGCGAACGGCCTATTTGGGGGAGGTTTTTAATGTGTTAGCTCCGTTCTTCAAAGGGCCTTACCGCCGGAGACGGAAATTCGTGGGGTAAGGTGAGGTGTGACATTTTTAGGGTCAACCTTTTCTAACCCCTTCCTTCCTTGTGAGAAAACAGCATCGCTGCAGATGCTGGTTGTCCGAGGGAAACACCTTACTGCTGTCACACCTCTGTACAGTCAGCAGTACGACTTCGCCCTCAGACCTTGAGTTGCTGCTTTAGTCTTACCGTTCTCCAATCGACCTGCCTGGCATGGTAGAACCTGCAGGAACATGTGTTCCAGCCAATATAGCTCGGTTGGGTCATCACGATAGGCAAGCCCGACCACCACGTCAAGGTAGCAGCTACGGTTATTATCAGTAACACTAGAAAATTGTTTAAATTAAAGTCAATAGAGTAAGTGTTGTGAAGTAAATGCGGTTCGAACCTGCAAACCTGTGACTGGAGATCAATCGGTATAATTATGTTACACTATGCTTCAGTAGACATACACATAAAATTTTTGATAGATCCACTTACTTCGAATGTTACACTGTATGTGTAAGTTATCTTAAGTTCATCCTTTAAATCAGACGGGAGTATTAATGACTGCTTTGATGTACAATCCGGTGCATTGTTTGGATGAGCAATACTATAAAATAAATAAATAAAACAAGGTATGTGAGAAGATTACGAACATAACGCAGCTGTAAATCAAAAAGTATCCACTGATATCCATTTCAAGAATATGAAATATGAAGACATGAAAAAAAAGCAAGAAAAGTGTACATAATTACATTTCAATAGATTGAAAATGTGATGGATTAAGCCTGACCAATAGAAAATTTCTGGCAAACTGAAATTGAATTTAATCAATATGATATTTAATTTATTCACAAGTAACTTCATTAGTGGTTATTTCTTGGTATTTCGCAACACCAATAAGAAGTCAATGTTAAGCCATGCGAAGTATCATTGAAAGGAAAAATCAGGTGAGTTGGATGAGCTAAAATCTCTGATTGATATCTTATCCTAGAAGTGCGTAGTGTAATTGTTTTAAGTGAAATTCAGAAATACATTGCCATCATTTTTATAATTAGTGTGACAAATGAATGATGTTAAAAACTTAAATATATGAACATAAATACCGGTACAAATGGTACTATATATATATACGCCACACAAATCATTGAATGTGTGTGGGCTAGAATACTGTGCGGTTGCCCAAACCGAAGCAGATACTTTTATTGAGGAGGAACATCCCGAGCCTTTAACCAATAGGTCTAATCCACAAGGCAGCGGAGTGATGTTAGGAGATGCAGTTCTATAGTAGCCGGTGAGCAAGAATAGGATCATACGCTGTTTGTCCCCCTCAGGATTCTAGAGCCTATGAGCACCATTGGTTTGGAATCAGAATTTTCCAACTCCTCTAGGTGGGTCTTCCATACCCATCAATTCAGTTTAAGCGCTTGACTTCCGCTGTCCAACGTTTAAACTTCAAAAATGCAAAACCATTGAGCAACAGATGTTCTGAATCAGTTAATATATAATTCGTGCACTCAACTCTTAGTCATACTCTAGCCATATGAGGATTAGGGATACACGTTGAGTATCCAAAATGAACGTGGATAAAGGTTTGAACCCGTGACTTAATGGATAAAAACCCAAGTAACAGATGTATTCAATAAACAACTTTCAATTAGTCATAAGGTTTAATGATAATAAATTATATACAGTTTCGTGTAGTTGGTTATAATATATGAAAAAAATAACCAGTCTACGACAATAGTGATGCTATTCTGTGATCACAAGAAATAATCACTTCCGTACAAGATCATTCGACAACTTATCTTCCCTGAATCACATGGACAGTACAATCTGTCCTTTGAAAAAAGAGCTTAGTTCAAATATTTTATAAACCATACATTCATAACTAAGCTTTCACAAATAAAACGGATGGAACACTTAATAACTAGAATACAGAAATGAGGAAAACGAAGATCAAAATTAATATCAGATTTTAATTTGAAAACGAGATTTTTTTCTAAGGTTTCTTCAAGTGCAGAACATAAAATAACAACAACATAATAAGCAGCCTTATATCTTACCTACTAGGACTAGCAATCACTGACAGAATACGTCCAGCTTTAACATTTCCCGCATTACTCCATGAATCTTTAACTGGATGATAGACAATGTGCAGATTGACATGATTCAACAAGATCGTACTATGTTTGGCCAAAGGCTGTTTAGAAAATAGAATATATATATATATATATATATATATATATATATATATATATATATATATATATATATATATGAAAATCATCTTGTAAGCACCAATAAAACATAATCGAAACTATATTAAATACACAATACCTCAAGATCAGCTTTTTAAAGATAAGAAGGGCATTAGGTTTCGTCAACTGAAATGGTTGTAAGAATGGAGTTCGTTAAGTCAGTCAGAAATCCTAATGTAAAGATGGTTAAAATAATATTGTCGATCTACTCCAAGTAGCTTATATAAATGTAATACACGTATGAGTTATAACATTTCAAATCACCACAATGAAACAAAATCAACTGAAGGGAGAGTAAAAAACTGAATACAGCAATACTAGAACCAGTAAAAGAAACCAAGTATAAGCAAAAAAAGAAATTAGGTGATGAAATGTAGAAAATAATTTGATGCTTAACACTTATGAAACAATCAATATCGTCTCAATTTTCTAACCATCAAATACGTTTATTTAGCGAACGACAACTAATAAACGTATTCTCCTGTAAAAAAAGTGACAATGAATTTTAGTGCTGGTGTAGTCACAGCCTGCCGACGAGTGGCGGTTACTCTTGTAACACAGTAAATCTTTACCTATCAGATATTAAATTATCCCAATCTCTTTACAAACACAGTGTCTTGTATCACCACTTCATCTTAAAGACGGATAAATCTAGCCCAACAACGATTTAGAACTTCATTTAACAAGTTGAGGATTTTTTAAACTAAATCCTGATATCTTCTTAAGATTGCATATTATCTGTAGATACGTTTGATTTTGCAATGATAATATTGAGACAAAAACGCACGATGCACAGAAATACTCCGCGTTCTTACTAAGTACAAAAATGTGTTTCCAGACAAAAAACTGGAACTATTATTTACAAAGCTAAAACTTTTTTGGTAGCTGAGGGAGTAAGATTAACCTGACTTTGGGTATTATAGTTTAATTTATCACAGTATATTAATCATTTAGATGCAACGTACAACCTGTCACGTGTGCACAGGTTCATGCTTTCACATCCCATTACAAGTTTTCAGGGAGAATTCCGGAGTAATAAAGGTAGTAACAGTAATAGTGGTAATAGAAAAGACAAGACACCGAAGATATAATTCGGGAAAATTTAGCGAAATAATTCAAAAACAAATTTAGTAGGAATGAAAAAGCTTAGTATCTAAAGGAAAACAAAGAGTGAATGCACCTAAGCTATTTCAAAAGATTCTAACGCATGTCGACTAAAGTTTTTAATCATTGGTTATGATAATCAGGCGGATACCAAACAGGTAATCTTCATCTATCTACACGGCTCAGCCCAATAGTCAAAAACTTCACGAACTGATGCCAAATCTTGGATTGGCCACCACTAACCTTGTTTCAGACTGCTCCTACGGACAACATCGCCCGCCGAGGTTGGTGGTGGGCGGGCACAAGCAGAATATGTTCAAACCACCTCAGTTGGTGAAGACGTACCATTGTATCACACGACTAACCATCTTTATCCAGCTTAACCTCAGCATTGCTCACCCAGTGGTCCCAAAATATATGAGCGATGTTTCGAAAACACCTACGACTAAATACTTATAACCTACGAATATTGTCTTAAAAACTACATTTCAAAGCCATAAAGTAGAACGGAGTGAACTGCTGTGTAGTAAGATCGTTTTTTATTTGATGGATGAATAACTCCCTTACGCCTCAGTCAGTCAGTCAGCTACAACGTAGGACCAGGCACGTATATGCATCGGTCCAAGTTGCCATACCTCATTAGCACAACAAGATGAACACCGGATTCATAGTAGTTAATTCAGTGGTGGTAATATATAAAAGAAAGATTGCATATTAAGAGATAGTACAGGAATAAAGAATTAGTTCCTAGAAAGATATGAAGCGATTTTAATCTGTTAATTTAAGGAAGACAGAGAGTGTATACACCTACGCCATTGTGATCGATTCTGAGCCATGTCACCAAGAGTCTCCAACCATTGGTTACGATAGTCACGCGGACCCCAACCAGGTAGTCTGAATCTCCCAACATGGCACAGACCAGAAGTTAGTGACTTCAAGCACTGATGCCACGTTTTGGTTTGGCCGCCCCTAACTTTCTTCCAATTATCCCCTACACTAGTCAGCATTGCGCGTCGTGGTAATCGGTGTTCAGGCATACGCAGCACGTGGCACAACCATCTCAGTCGATGAAGATTCATAACCTCATCAACTGATTTACCATCATTCCCTAATACCCTGCGTCTAACCTCACTATTACTTACCCGGTGATCCCAGCAGATACCCGCAATATTTCTAAGGCACCTGTGGTCAAATACTAGTAACTTACGAATATCTTCCACTCTTAAAGGCCATGTTTCGCAGCCGTATAGTAGAACGGAACGAACTGCCGCGCAGTATACTCGTCCCTTAATTGATAGACGGATATCTCGCCTTCGCCATAGATGACGTAAGTTGGCAAAGGCCAAACGAGCTTTCCGAATCCGTGCTGAGATTTCGTCAGACACCAACCCATTAGGGCTGATCAGACTTCCAAAATAAGTGAAGTTGTCAACGCGTTCGACTACTTCACTCCCTATCTTTAGTTCAGGTGTTGACGCAGACCAGTCCTGAAGCAACAACTTGCATTTAGAGGGAGAGAAGCGCATCCCAAACATTCTAGCATTGTTGCTCAGTGCTACCAAAAGACTCTGCATTTCATCAGCGTCTTCACCAAACAGGACTATGTCATCTGCGTATTCTAAATCAATAAGTGGACCTCCTGGTAGGAGATCAATACCCGAGAAGTCAGTCGATGAGAGCGTTATTTCCATCAGGATGTCTATGATAAAGTTAAACAAAAAAGGAGAAAGTGGACAGCCTTGACGGACCCCACTTGAGGTTGCAAAAGCGGATGACAGTTCGCCATAGGCTCTGACCCGACTAGTAGTGTTCGAGTAAAGAGCCTTCACAAGGTTTATGTACTTCTGAGGTACGCCTTTCAATGACAGACACTGCCACAGAACCTCTCGGTCAACAGAGTCAAACGCTGCTTTTAAGTCAAGGAATACCACCATTGTCGGACGCCGATAAGTATGCCTGTGTTCTAGAACCTGACGAATGGTGAATATGTGGTCGATGCAGCCATGACCAGGTCTGAAGCCAGCCTGATTTTCACGTGTTTACAGTTCACGAGTCTTAATTAGGCGTCCGAAAATTATCGAGGCTAGTATTTTACATACTATATTAGTCAAACTAATCCCTCTGTGGTTGTCACAGGATGATTTTGACCCTTTCTTAAATATTGGGACGATAAGTGATTGTGACCAGTTAGATGGGATAACGTCTAACTCACAGATTTTAGCTAAAATATTAGTCAACTTAATCACTAAAACTAGACCACCATCCTTAAAGACCTCTGGGGTCAATCCATCTGGACCAGATGCCCTTCCTCGTTTCAGATTAACTATAGCCTTTTGAACTTCAGTTAGAGATGGGGGACCTACTTCAATGTTCCATTCATACTGTCTGGGAATAGAGGGTAGTTGTAGAGTAGCTGAAGGCCAGCTAAACTGCTCCTTAAAGTGTTCCGCCCATCGTTCTAAGAGTCTGGACTGGGAGCAGATGAGAGTGTCGTCTTTTTCCGAAATGGTCTGACTTACACTTGATTTATTAATTCCAGTTTCTTTTATTAGTCTGTAGAGTTGTCTTGTGTTCCCTATAATCGCCGCCTTTTCCATCTCTTTTGCTTTCGTTGCCCACCACTGCTCACGATCATTCTTTAGACTTTTGCTTAATCTAGATCTGATTTCTTTACGCTCTTCATCGTATTCAGAACCTGATGGGATGAGTTTGCGAGAATCTATCAGTGCAATAGACCTTGAAGAAATCCATTGCTTCTTTGTAACCCTGTGGTTTAAATCACTGGTAGATGTCACTGCTGTCTCCACAGCTGCTTGTATAACTTTTCAAGCAACATCTGGGTCAGTCTCGTTTTCAGAACCACCTAAGTGTGACCTCAGTTGTTCCTGGAACCTACTTTTGGTTTTCTCATTACTCAATTCGGTTCTAATGAGTCTTTTTTGTGTGGCTCTTTTGCGTCCAGTGAGGCGCAAGCAGATGCGTGCTCGTACTAGGGCATGATTAGAGTCCAAGCAGGTACCCCAGAATGAGCGACAATCTTCTATTGACCCTCTCCAACGATGACTGATGGCAATATGGTCTATTTGAGTCCATCGTTGGTTTGGTGCAAGGGGTCGCCATGTTACACGATGTCTCTTCTTATGCTTAAAATTTGTGTTTGCTAAAAATAAACGATTGTCTGAGCACAGTTGCAGCAGACGATCACCATTATCTGTTCGCTGTGCCGGAATACTAAAATACCCACCTAAAAGTCTTTCTGTTTCGTTTAAGCTACCTACCTGGGCATTAAAGTCAACTCCTACGAGTACTATGTCTGAACGTTTAGCTTTCTGAAGTTTAGACAGCTTTCTGTAAAATTCATCTTTCACTTCATCCGTACTGCAGTCAGTGGGAGCGTAAGCAGAAACGACGAAAAGGCAACGACGTGTGTACCTATCCTTCCGAGTTCTTACCGAGCCGTTTAGCCGAACAGCGCATAGACGACTGTTTACGGGGATCCACTCTAATAGCGCTTGTTCCGCCCTCATGCTAAGTGCTATGCCTACACCTGCCAGTCCACGAGAACTAGTCATCGGGTCGCCAGATACACGGAGGGTGTATCTCGTCGGCACTCCGTTTTGCCGAGGTGAGGTCAGGTGAATGACCACACTAGGATCCTGTATGCGTGTTTCGGAGACACAGCATACATCAATGGTACGAGATTCTAAGGTTTTAGCCAAGGAAGCCTGCTGACCGATTTGGTATAGTGTGCGTACGTTGAAGGCTCCAATGTATAGTTTGGAGCGAGGTTTCAGTAGACCTGGGACAGTGTTTTGAGCACTAGAATCGTTGGCTGTGGTGACATTTGAGGAGGAAGCTAAAAGAGGAAGTTTAGTGTATAAAGTCGATGTAGGAGGAATAATAGGAATTGAAGAGGGAGGTTGACTATGAATACAGTGGTCTTGAGTGCTGCTAGACGTATGAGGACGGTTATCACTTCCCGTTGCCCACACCGTGGAAGGGTTCTGCTGGAGGCACCTGAAAAGGAAATTGGATTAGAGTTGGTCATAGTGACCTGAGAGCGTGACCACAGTGCCCAAGGGACAGCTGCTTGAGGTCGGTCACACACGACCTTTTTATGAGTAATTTTTGTGTTAGCTCCGTACTTGTTGAGTCCTTATCGCCGGAGACGGATATCCGTGGGATAAGGCGAGGTGTGCATTTTTAGGGTTGACTTTTTTTAACCCCACCCCTCCTTGTGGGAAGGCAGCATCGCTGTCATGCTGGTTTTCTGAAGGAAACACCTTATTGTTATCACACCTCTGTACAGTCAGCAGTACGACTTCGCCTTCGGACCTTGGTTTTGTTGCTTTTAGTCTTACCGCTCTTCAACCGACCTCTCTGGCATGGTAGGACCTTGAGGAACGGTTGTTCCAGCCAGTATAGCTAAGTTGCTTCAACACGATAGGCAAGCCCGACCACCACGTCAAGGTAAAAACAACGCCTCAAGTGATCCAAGCTGTCAAAGGTCAACCGAGACTTCGTCAGACACTAATCCAATAGGGTTGATGAGACTCCAAAGATAAGCGAGGCTGTTGACACGCTCAACTACTTTATTCACTATTATTAAATTCAGACATTGACGTACACAAATCTTTAAGCAATATTTTGCATTTAGTGAGAGAAAATCACATGACAAACATGCTCGCATTGTTGCATTAGGCGTTCATAAGATTCTGTATTTTGTCAGCGTCTTCATCAGAAAGAACTATATAACCTGCGTACTCTAGGTCAACAAGTGGATCTCCTAATAAGAGACTAACCCCCGAGAAGTCACACGATGAGTGTGACTTATAACACAATGCATAAGACAAAAACTGCGCCTATAGCTCTTCCAGAGTTACTGCCGGTCCCAAGCCCGAGGTAAAGGAGGACGGTTGGGCATAGGGTTAACGACCCAATCCCGTAAAAAAATAACTCGCTAAAAAAACACTAACCAGAAAAATAATTCAAGCCATTTAAAATCTGCCGTGGGAGTTAAAAGGTATTCCATTTAGAAGAACTATGACGCCTCATGGTAAAAGCTGAGTTCGTTCGGAAGTCACGAGGCCGATGCCACTTCTAACAACCAGAGCAACAGATTTTATAGGTACATGGAACGTCCGGACAATGTGGGAGACCAGGAAGACCAGTCAAATAGCAACGGAAATGAGGAGATACAACTTGGCAGTACTGGGAATCAACGTAACCCATTGGACCCAAGCTGGACAACAAAGGCTAAATACGGGACAGATGCTGCTATACTTCGGTCACGAAGAGGAAAATGATCTACACACTCAGGTAGTTGCTCCAATGCTGTCCGAAGTAGCACGAAACTCACTTGAAGGATGAGAATCACGTGGATCCAGAATCATCGAAGCATCATTCAAAACAAAGAAGGAGGGGGTCACAATGAATTTTATCCAATGTTATGCACCCACCAATGATAGCAATGACGACGATAAAGATCAGTTCTACGATAGGCTGCAATCAATCATAGAGAAGTGCCCAAGAAAGGACCTCGCCATTCTGATGGGAGATCTAAACGCCAAAGTCGGAATAGACAACACCGGACATGAAGATATCATGGGACGACATGGACTGGGATAGAGAAACGAAAATAGGGGAAGATTTGCAAATCTATGTGCATTTAACAAATCGGTCATAGGTGGCCCAATGTTCCCATACAAACGCATACACAAAGCTACATGGGTCACGTCGGATCACACTATGAAATCAGATCGATCATATTTGCATCAATAAAAAAATTCAGAAGGACAATGGAAGATGTGAGAACCAGGGGACATAGGTTCAGATCACCACCAACTGGTAGTTGTCAAGATGAAACTGAAATTAAAGAAACACTGGACAGATTGGGAAACAGCAGTGCAAAGGTTCAATACAGCCATCCTTCAAGATAGAGTACTTTGAGGAACTCTTGAATAGGCCGGTTCCAATGAATCCACCGGACATCGAAGCATCGCACAAACTTTCCTATAGATGTCAATCCACTAATGACGGAAGAAATCAGGATGGCCACCAGACAAATCAGGAGTGGGAAAGCAGCAGGACCTGAAAACATACCAGCTGAAGCACTGAAATCAGACATCGAAGTAACTACAAACATGCGTCACCTTCTATTCGGAAAGGAGATGCAGTGATCGTAACTTCGGATATCTCGACTCGTGGAAGATGGCCCTTAGGAGTAGTTGAAGGTTGTGAAATAGTTAAAGACGGAAAGGTTAGGACGGTAACTGTTCGTACGAATAATGGATTAGTTAGACGGGATGTACGTAAAGTATATCACCTTGAAGGTTCGAATTAGTTCCTTGTTATGTCAATGCAGACAGGTCTAGTAGGAGTACTGTTGTAAGTCGTGCTCGTTCCTGTAGTACAGAATATGTTATAGAATGAACCATGACCATAGGCATCAAGGTGGCTTGTGTTGTATGGAAGGATTTTGCAGGCCGGTGTAAGATCCATTTTGAATGTTTTGTGTGTGAAAACCCCTCCATGTATACACTTGCAGTCTGTTCCTATTGATTCCTTTAGTTGTTCATTTTGTTAGTCTTTTTGAATTTATTTGAGTTGTTAATATTTGTATTTCATTAAAGTCTTTGATTTTCTTACGCCTTCATTAAGTTTCCGTGTTTCTTCCTGAACTGCATTTATGTTGTTTTACTTGATTCTTGGTCTTGGCGGCAACCATATTGGTTTGTTCCTTCCTTTGATTGTGTTGCTTGTGTTGACTGGAATTGTGCATTTTTGATTGTGAATTGAGGCACTCTGCCAGAATTGAAAACATTCTGTGTTATAAAGCAACCAAATATTATCTTTTGAACGAATCTGTGCGTGGTCTATCAAGACAGGATAAAATAGAATTTATTTGTTGCGATTGGTAATTTTCTCGCATCCTTTAGCAACATCCTTATTTATTGTAATTGACATTTGATTAATTGAACAATTGTTGGTTGAATAGCTGGGTGGTCATATTTGTTTAGGTAACAACGTACATTTAAATTTATGATGAATTTTAGAACCATCATTTTGCCCAACTACTTTCTTTTGGTTTCAACCGGGCAAGGGTGTGTATCCAACCCACCTAGACAGCTATTCTTCAGTCCAAACCTTATTTTGGATGCTACAAAAGGCTGTTTACTCTCTCCCTTCCTCTTTCTTCTGGTGGTCGACTGGATTATGGAGACCTTGACATCTGAGGGAAACTACGGCATACGATGGACAGCTCAGAATCAATTAGACGACCTGGACTTCGCAGATGACCTAGACCTCCTATCCCATACACACCAACAAATGCAGATAAAGACAGCCAGTGTCTGAAGCAGTCTCTGCATCAGTAGGCCTCAGCATACACAAGGGGAAAACCAAGGTCCTCAAACACAACACGGAGAACTGCAATCCAATCACTCTTGATGGCGAAACTCTGGAAGATGTTTAATCCTTCACGTACCTGGGAAGCATCATCGATGAACAAGGAGGTTCAGATGCAGACGTAAAGGCAAAGATTGGCAAAGCAAGGGCTGCAGTCCTTCAATTGAAGAACATATAGAACTCAAAATAACTTTCAACTTATATCAAAGTTGGAATCTTCAATACGAACGTTAAAATAGTTTTACTGTACGGAGCTGAAACTTGGAGAACTACTACAACCATCATCAAGAAAGTACAAGTATTTGTAAACAGTTGTCTACGCAAGGTACTCAAGGCCGGATACTATTAGCAACAGCCTTCTGTGGTAGAGAACAAACCAGCTTCCAGCTGAAGAGGAAGTTAGGAAAAGACGATAGAAATGGATAGGACATACAATACGCAAATCATCAAACTGCATTACGAGACAAGCCCTAATTTTGAATCCTGAAGGGAAGCAGAAAAGAGGAAGGCCAAAGAACACATTACGTCGGGAAATAGAAGCAGATATGAAAAGGATGAATGACAACTGGGTAGAACTGCAAAGGATTGCCCACGACAGGGTTGGATGGCAAGTGCTGATGGGTGGCCTATGCTCCTCCACGATGAGTAACAGGAGTAAGTAAGTAATATGACAAAGTTAAATAAAAACGGAGAAAGCGGATAGCCTTAACGAATATCACAATAGACGGGCAAACTGAAAAGAATTCATACACTAATAAGCAAAAAATTAGTGAATGTAATATGAATATTAATAATAATGAACACTAATGCTCTTTCTGCAAACCACCATCTGGTGACATTTATTTTTTTGCTAGGTTTGAGGAATTCTATTGAATCCGGTATACGAATGAAAATAAAGGCGACACAACTGATAACGGAAAATCTTCTGAGCTTCTTCTATACATTGCATTGAATAGTATCCAGAGTGAAAACGGTAAAAGGTTGAAAATGCTATAAACCGTAGCTTAATATTGTAATAAATATATGTATATAATTCCGCTGAAAAACGAAAGGCATCCATTTCTATACAACCTACACCATTGGCACCAAATATAATGCAGAAACGCTTGATTTCAGAAGGATCAAATGAAGAAATCAACACAATAATCTTAAACATTAAAGATCGCTTGTTAGTCTCTAACTTGTTTATCTACAAACTGCCATCCTAAGCTTAGCAAACAGTTCTACACCGAAATTTCCACACTGCATAAATGATAACTGAAAGTGTAAAAACTTAGATCTTAATCGCGCATCAAGTAACAGAACGGTTGAAATGATCCGACTTTTTTAAGTTACTGTCAATTTTAAAGAAACCTCCAGACAGAAAAGAGGAAGAAAAGCAATCAGTGGAATAAACTTCTGAAATATCTTTAAGAATGTTCAAAGGAGTCAATAGAAATTAGATGTTGAGTAACAAGATGTCTGTTGTCTATAAGTAATCACATAATAAGTAAAAATACCATAATTAACTAATTCACATTCTCTGATACTTTTTCCATTTATTAAGATTCTAACATCTCACAAACCATAACCTGGGTACATAAAATTCCTTATTATGGCGAAAATAGATAGATGTTTGATACGTCAGCTGCTTGAATGGTTGTTACTGAACTCCCAACCGCTTCTATATGAGTAAGCCTCCAAATGCCCTGGTACGGCCGAGAGTGGGGAGAGTCCGCTCTCCCTCTCGAAATGCTCTCACATGGCCATGCGTATATAGCCTCTGTCAGGGAAGTCCTACTCACTGCCTTCTCGTGGCGGGGGTGTTGTTTACAAAAATGAGGACGAAAAGCGAATGTCCGGCGCTTTAACCGGACCCCAAACCAATGGTGCACATAGGCTCCAGTATCCTGAAGGAACAAATGGCGTATAAACCAATCGTTGGTCACCGGCTACCATGGGACTGCATCTCCTCACGATGCTCCACTGCCTTGTGGGTCAGACGTTCAGGTCGAAGGCTCGGGGTGTGGCCGCCTAAGAAAACCACCTGCTTCGGTTTGGGCACCCAGGCAGTATCACAGCCCTCACACTAATCAATTGAGATTCGTGTGGAGCATATGTACTTGGTGCCTCCCTGTACCTATACTTATGTGTTAAAATAAATAAAATAAATTTATATGAGTAAAAACCTTGCTCCAAGGTTAATCTATGTACATTAAAAAAGTACTTATAAGGTTTCTGATGACTGACACCGAAAGCTCCCGGAAACGCACTAAATATGTAAGCAATATCACCAATCCAATCCTTTGTTTTCTTCCATGTTTTTGAGAAGCTTCTATTCAAAAGTGATTGGATAAAACGTTTCCAGACTAGTTTTGCGCCTCTAGAGACTTTGTTGACGGATATTTGTGGACTCTCAACAGTGTTATATGTTGGTTTGACTACTTGCTTTTTCATCTTACTTTCATTTCCATTAACATTTCATATTACATTACGAAATATCTCACGACGTCCAATAAAAATAGTTAAATGGTACAACTATCTCACCTATTTTAAAACAATCAAGATAGCACACAAAGGTAAACATGCGTGGCTATTTAATATACGGTATTAATATTATTATAAGATAAATCCATAGCAGAAATTCAAATCATTACACAACAAGTGAGTAAATGAAACCGTAACTTACTATTCCTAGACACACAGAATCCGATTTATCCTGATTACCTTCAAAGCATCCAAGTGGAATAGAAGTTTTACAATACTTTTTTCCGCCTACAGATTGCACACAAACTGTAACTGGTAAGTTATCCATAACCCTGGAATGAAAACACAGGTTCTGTTGTACGTGCATGGAACACGGTATCAAGTAATGATTGAATAGATATAGGTTAATGAATGCCAACATTTATGTATTTAACTAAAAATTAGAATTAAATGTCAGCTGGAAAAAAACAGCTGAGAATTATGATCACGAAGCATTCCTTCTAAAATACTTGTAAAATTAGGAGTACTACTTTTTGTCTGAACTGTATTTTAATAAACAATAAAATTTGTATTAACCGGTTGTTGAGTGTATGTTAGCTCTTGTAAATGACAAAAAACTACATTATCGACAGAAGGCTACATATATTTGCAGTAGGCACCGATTTTAACGGAAAAATAAAACAAACTTTTATAGTACAATTTGAATGACAAGTGACTATGAATGGGATTCAAATATTAGAATCATAAAACGCATTATCTTGGAATAGATTTACAGTAAGCTCAAGTAAAATTTTGTATATTTAGCTTCGAGTCATACAGTTTATGTGAAGGTTAGTGACAAGTGTAATTTCATAGTGATACTATCGTAGAAAAAACATTTAAATACCTTACCAATGATGCTCATAGCCCATCATAATAGCCTTAGTAATAAATAAATATTTCTTGTAGTCAGCATGTGAGTATTTTTTCGAACAAAGGACTTTACATGTCTCTTCTTTGCCAAATATAATCTAAAATGTAAGAAAAAAGGTTCAAAATTTTCAACAAAAACACGAGAAAACAAATGATTTTGAGTTTCCAATGCACAATCCGTGTTGATTACTAGATAAGTGAATTTAGGTGAACTATTGCGAGGAAATGTGGCTCAGTATCCAACGTATGTATCTAGTACTGCATATGTTAACTATCTAAAATACAATAGCCACCACGTAGAAATTAATGTTTTACATATAAAGACTATGGATACTTCCAAGTGCATATGATCTTTAATATTAATTGAATATGACAACAACACTTTAAGTAATGTCATATATTCAAAAATACTTAACTTCAGTTACTAGTTGGATCCGAAATGAAACTCTCCTTTTGAAGTTAATGGTATTATTTGAGGACATAGTGAGTTTTACTGCTCTCTTCCGAAGGACTATGCATGACAATGATGTTAATCAGTGTACTCATAACAGATTAATGAAAACCCCGGCAGGTGACTTAGGAACTTAATGGTAGTCTTTGAATAACCATATAAGAAACTACTTGTCCTATAAAATGTACTGTAAGCACACATGAATTTACTACAATAACTCCAGTGAGAATCATTTAGATAAGCTGACTTGTCGAAGTCTTTAAAAAGGTATTTAAAACTATAGCTCACAATGTAAGCAATATAGATGTTGGGTATGGCATGTTATTTACAAGTATAGCTTGCTGGGTAAGTTGTAGATCACAATAGCTGGTTGTTAAAAATATAACTGGATATTCACTCTGGGATAGTTGCAGCGAGTATGTTATGTTTGATGGTTTTACTGATTTCTTAATCACACCATAAATCTTGCAGAAGACGGCTGGATGCGATATCTAATTGCAAATACATTGCGATGAAGTTAATTAGCGTTGTAATAGACTTCCACAGAAGACGGGTAATATGAAGAATGATCTTAGATCGGGAGTTTCCAACTTATGCCGAAAACATTTATGTTGCTTCCAGGATTAGAAGGGCTAATAGGGTGGATGATATTTTTGCATTCAAATCTGATACAGCTTTGGCAATTATGCTTTGTAAGGATACAAACAATTTGGTTGGGGTCCGCGTGACTATCGTAACCAATGGTTGGAGACTCTGGGTGACATGGCTCAAGATCGATCACAATGGTGTAGGTGTATACACTCAACGTCTTCTCTCAAACCGTGAGATTAAAATTACTTTATACCTTTCTTTCCACAAACTAATTTTTTCTTCCTGTATTATATCCTAATATGTAATCCTTCTTTTATATATTACTACCATTGAAGTAACTGCTATGAATTTTGTGTTCATCTTGTTATGCTAATGAGGTATGGCAGCTTGGACCGATGCATATATGTGCCTGGTTCTACGTTGTAGCTGACTGACTGATATATTGTCATTCACCGTACAAGCAACAAGAAGTTGATGGCTTGCTAGAGTTTATTCCAGCACATTTGCTTCAAAGAATCCCCATAAGGTACCATTTGGTCTTACCCTTACGTTGATGACATACAATAATCTACTACTAGTAATTTTGTTGCGTTCTTCGTTTGTTAACACGCATGTATTGCGATAATTATAGCAATGAGGCGAAAAATACGTGCGTTTTCTATTTTTACGTCTTGTTCAAAACTGACAGTGAAACTACGATTCATTTTTACAAGTATTCTATTTTCAAGCATCGTGCGCCAGGGTCAGATTACACTCTTTTAATTCACTATGAGAACTTCTATATTTTGTTTTCACACATATGGTGTAGCTCAAAGCCTATTAAAGAAACAAGTGCTTAGTTATTGAGTTAGAACCCAAAAACTAAAAACGATCATATTTTCCACATTCATTAGTCACACGTTTTCCTTTGTACTAGCAGCGAGAGTGGAGATTCAAAGCATGCACAGTTACGCATGATTCTAAGATGAATTTATTGGTGCATGATCACGAAGAACTTACATACTATCTAACGTGCTGTTAATTTAAGCACAGTCAGAATTCTAGACAAAAAATAACAGCTTGGAGAAAAACTAAGATTTTAGGATAAAGTGAATCCATCACTATAAAAATATTATCACCTCATAACTCGATGGTGATAGACGTTCTCCAAAGACCACCTGACCGAGATTCTCGACAGGAGATGGCTCTGAAGACAAACTGCAGAAATCAAACCTAAAATCGAAACGTAGTAAAAGATAAAATCAAGAGTCTGATTAGAAAATATAATGAAACGCAAGAAACAACAAACAGCTTTATAAGACGAGTGTTGATGAGATTCCTGAAACACAGACTCCTACACAAAACCAGACTTGAAAAGTTTACTATTTACATCTGAACGAAAATTCTAGCTAAACTCTCTAATAAACCGTATGTTGGCGATGCACACACAGAATAGTATGAATTTTCTAAAACATCTCATTCGGATTGTCTGCACACTATCATGGGAAAATATTCTTGGTGTTTCATCCACTACAAGCATCGAATTCGGTCACCGCTTACCAAAGCAGTTTTAAAATTGCTTGCACTTATCTGAAAAAAATTGAGGTGAAAAATGACTTCTATGTGCATATTGACTGTGAAGATCCTGATTTAGATAGAAGGCGCATTTGTTTACCTACTGAATGCTCGCTTATTCTGTAGATGGAAGTTCAGAAATAAGGATTCGTCTTCAAGTAAAGGGAATCCAACAAGATAAATACCCAAGGAAGTAGTGAGTTGATTTTAGCAATTAATAATTGGCATTTTTTAGTCGATCACCGAAATATTTGTAATCAGATATGTAAACGGAACTACCGATGGAGAGAAAATTCACTGCCATTGTGAACCATGACGTATAACCACAAAAAGAGTTCGTTCTTAACTTCTTATCATTATGCTGAAATGAAGTGTGACAACTTGGATTGATACATGTTTGTGCCGCTATGATGTGATTTACAACCGATAGAATTCCCATGAGTAAACCCTGGGATCAGATGACCACTAACAACACTTTGTTCAAAATGCCAAAATATGAAGTTCTGTTTTAGGCTGTAATCGAGTAAATCAAATGTTATCAAATAACGAGCTACATAACCCAGGGTTACTTTGAATAATAAACAATCTATCACTACGGTCATGCTCTGATAATCCCGTTATATTTACAGTCTAATCATAATTTCACAAGCTTGATACCTCCACTTTCCAACTTGGTTTGTAGTAGTGTCTTTGGGATAAAAAGTTTATGAAGATATCCACAAAACGCCTTCAAATTTCTACAAAGCGGAGCTTCGTTAAGACAGACTTTTTAGAATGATAAGTCTCCGAAATACATGCGTGTCTCTTATGAGTATATGTTCCAAAACATTCAAAACCTGTTAATCGTATACTAAGACGGTTGAGTAGAAATCAATAAACATGGTTACGAACTATAAAACGCAGTGTTAGAGATGCTAAGATCAACCAAATCAATTTTAGAATTCACATTTAGAGTAAAATTTTATGCCTTTGCTTTTATTTCATTTCAGTGTGTATTAATTCGTTTCGTATGAAGTTAGTTTATTGATTTCTAAAGGGTTTCATCGTATTAATTAACTCAATGTTATTTCTCATTTAAGTGATGACTGCTTGGTCGATACGTTCTGTAAATAATAATCATTGAAATTAATCAATACGTAACCGAATTAACGTGAGTGTAAATCGAAATTCTCTGGTATCTCAGTAAATCTCTTACAAGATGTCTTTTGTAGTAGCTGGAGTTAGAAGAGAGGAAAGCTGTTGTATACACTACGGTTGTCTTCAGAGTTATCAACATTGTTTTGCAAATGTATCGGTTGGTGAAGTCCCTTTGTACGCATATGGTTGACATACAATTTTATATTGCAAGTGATTATCAAGCATTGAAAGCAGTGTATCCATCAAACAATGGACTTTCAGTAATCTGTTGGGACGTCTTAATGATAAAACTTGGGACTAAATGTTTGAAATAGCAAGCTAAAAGTGCACTGAACAAACACTTCCTATCTGACTATCCATACTTTGAAAGCCTACCCAGAAATACCGTTTGTTTGTTGATTCTGACACAAAATATAGGATATTATGGAAAAGTTACAACTCCACAAAATTAGTTTAAATGTAAAATGTAACAGTAGATACATTAAGTTTGATAAAACGGAGTGAGATGAATCAATTTATCTTGGAGGTAGTCTGTTCTTGAACGATAGAAATAGAATCTACACAACACGGATCTGGAGTATTAGAAGACTGATTTTGAATATCTGGGAGTAAAATGAGTGAAAGCGTTTGTGGATAAGACATGATAACTGCCTGCTAGCATAGGAGGATCAAAAAATAAACCTACATGGAAAGCCTGGTCCCTCAAGAATAGTGATGATATATCCGTCCACACTTGTGATCCTTTTTTGAAGCTCATATTATGCGTTATTACTGGTTTAGATTTGACAGTGAGAGGTGCTGAAAGGAGTCTTACGGTCGAGTTTACTCGGTCAGATGAGAATGATATGCAAAAACGCGAAATATGTTTTTAACTAATAATGGGGATTATTCGTTTAAAGACAAGGTTTAACAACCTGATTAGAACTCACATCATCTTTAGTTGGACGACGAGGCGGGATTTCAAGTGAACCTAAAGTAGTACTACTGCACTAGTGAACTCAAAAAAGTTCGGAAAAATAGACAATCGTAACTTGTTAGCGCAGTTCAAGGAGATCTAGCGACAAATTTCAAGTCTTATCAATTATTAAAAATTAAATCCACATATATACAGTATCACGACTGCCACCTATACACAGGGACTACATTGCAAGAAATGTAACTTCAAATGATAGACTCCAGTCTCAGATGTTCACTCAGTATCCATTAACATCTATAAGAAGTTGAAATTATCCAAATAAATAATTCTGCACTAATCGTCGTCCTTGCTTTTTTTTAAGATAATAAAGGTAACTATGTGTATCAAATAACTTCCAATAGTCTCATATCGTTCCTCTATAATAAATAATCCTAGACCGCAGATAAACAACCTGAACAAAATGTAAACATTGAATCCTAATATAGAAATACTAAGGTTTATGAACAAATCTATCAGGTTGACCGAACATTTTTCGTACTTGCAACAATAAACAGTCAGTATCTATTGTCAGTTTTCGGGTGCTGGTTAGATGTTCCAAAAAAACCACCGACACAATAAGAGTTCCCGAAGGTTCGTCGTTGAATAAATCACCATTATCAACAGTGTTACATTTGACCGATGTCACATGCATCAATCACAATGTATTTTTGGGCTGACAAGGCGAATACCTTCCGTAATAGAGTCAGCAGTTTACGACTGTATGAATGTCAACTACACATCATCCCTTCATCGAAATCAATAGTTACAATTTACTCAATTTGATTGCAGCTAGATCGATCGTAACATGTCAATGTGTTTAAGACGCGGAAATCATTATTTTGCTTCACTAAAGTTATAGCAAGGACGCTCTCACGGTTAGATGGCTTGTGTATTTGACGTATAAGAACTTAGTCAAATCATGAACTCAATCAGGAACCGAATACAGTTGCATGAAATTGATATTCGGTTGAATAGAAAACAAGAAAATAGGTGACAGTGAAAAAACTTGTGGCGAAGACTTACGAGTCATATCGGAAAGAGATGAACGACTTCTTTGAAGTCAATTTATTAACGAGTAAAGTAATTTCACTCTAGAAAAAGAAAGTAAAAACATGTTGACACATACCTTGCAATTACTTTCACTATCAACCGGTGGTGGGCAATAATTGATCGGTGATATTCCTGGTAAATACCACGCCGTCACCAGGGACAAGTGGATAGTTAATAACCAGCCTAAAACACAATTCCTCACCATCATACGTGTCATAAACACCCAAACGGCCTTTTTCGATTTAAGATGAAAAGAGCTGTCCAATGTTCAAGGTTGCCTAAGTTTTGGGACAGATATTTCAATTTCCATATTCGTCATACAAAAGTTGAGAAATAATGCATTCTTAAGGTCTGCTTTAGAATTGTACCAAATATATTTCTCCGAATTGAAAATAAATGCGCGTTTCTTTCAATAATGTTGACTTAAATTGTTCAAAAGGTGCAGGAAGCATTAGGAGAAGCTTTCACATAACTGGTATCCCTAACTAGCCACAGTAGAATAAAGAGGCCTTCTTTTAAGAACCCAGTAATAATGAGCAGTGAAAACAGAAATATTGGGGAATTATAGTGAAATATAATCTAGAGATCTTTAGAATATGTCAAATTTCCTTTTGAAGGACTCCCGGGCAGTCGATTCATCCACCTCAGTCGGTGACAGATTGCTGGACTTGACTCCGCTTAAAAGGCAGGTGTGCTTATAGTACAACTTGCTAGTTTTTGCCTCTAATTTCATGAATGTCACCTCCAAGATTTACCTTTGGAATGATCTTACATATGTATTTTAAGGTATGCCCAGGATTATTTAAGATGCTTTGAGCCCTTAAAAGCTCGTAAATGAGTCCCTACACTCTAATGATAAGAGAAAAAATTATTTGAGGAGCTTTTCATAAAGTTTTAATGATTTCGTTGCAGTATATTCCTATTCTTTTGGAGTGAGACAGGAAACGCTGTATTCCCATGCTCTAAATAGGTTTGAATAAAATTATTGAAGATTAGATGGAAGGTTCTAACGTCAAGGAGGCCTAAATGGCTCTCCAAAGTCACCAGTCCAATGTGTGCCCGAATGGTATTTTTGTCGTCGTTTGTGTAAAATCATAGGACGCTAAGACACAAATACTCTTTCATCTGAGATATTTCTGAAAGGGAGTTACGTAAATGAAGTTTTTAGTTTGCGACATGTCTCAGATAGTCTACTTTACTTCTTAAAGTGTCGAAGTTAAGTCCATCGTTATCCACCCTACTTCGAATTCGATTAAGAGCCCCCTTAAGTGCCACCTTACCATCTTTGTTGCAAACTACTCTTTAAAGTTTCATATCATCAGCGAGAAGTAGTAAATCGAATGATCCTTGCTGAGGAAGGTCATTTACATAAATTAGAAAGCGAAGAGATCGTAGTACTAAGCCCCAATAGGTTCGACTAGAACATTCAATAGCCTAAGAAAAAGGCAAAATAAACCTTCTAAAGTCTAACAGCTAGATATGAATTGAACCAAACAACTAACAGAACAAAAGAATGTCGTTGTATGCACCATATTAGGGATCTGATCTTGGAAGGAACACCTCAAGGAAATCTCGACAGAAAATTTTGAGGAAGGAAGAGTTTTAAAAAAGATACCTCAAAAAACACGGACTCCTATAATGCACTATACGATAGTCAAGAAATCCCCAAGGTAGTCCTTGACCCTTAAGAACATCTTGACCCAACATGTGGTATGATGATCCAAGAGTCAGTCATTAATCATCCAAATTGATCGGTAACACTAAACCTTGCTCAACAAAGGTAACATCTCTGTTTTTCCAACAAGACATTTAATAACTTCGAGGCATCTCGTACCGTTAAGTGCCATTTACCACCTGGACTCCACATGCATCGGCACAGGACACATGGTGCAGGGTTAAATAAAAAAACAAAGTAAAGCTAACTTTCACGCTTGTCGACCGTCAAGATTAAAGTATCCGTGGAAGAGGCTGGAACCCCTCATTAAGCTTCATCCTTGTTGAAGAAGGTACGTATGAATTTGAATGGGGGTTATGGTCTCACAATAGATGTACCAAGTTATCGCTGGCCGAACACGAATTTTTCTGTAAATCGACCTAACTCAGCGTGTGTATAGAATGTTGCCTCACAACAGGGATTCTACTAGATGAAGCTTTTGTGTTTCTCTCTATGATGAACAAATTGCAGAGTGATGATGCTCATCCAGTAAGTCTGACATCAGATGAAGAGCTCAGCTCTTAACTTCGATTGACAGAATAAGATTCCCAATGTCGATACTCACACAGAGGAGACAACCCCTGTCTGAACCATTGTTACACAAAACCGTAATGAGTCCCACACTGTCAAGATAGGAATACTAACACCCACCGAAAGTCCACTTACTCCAAACACTGTTGTCAATTTGAGTGCAACTATGTGATGCTCAGAGAGCGAAACTTTCACTAGAAAAATTGGATGTTATAAATGAGTAGATTCGTCCGAAAGTCAAAACATGAAGGCTAACTAAGGAAAAGCGTCAAGTAGTTAACACGAAGTAAATGACGACACAATCAAGTGTCATAAGCGCGACTTTGAAAGAAATCAAATCCGTTCCTAATTTAGTCATTCGGAACCTGAGTCGAAAGAAAAAAACATCGCATTTTTCTGAACTATTCTTCTGCTTTATGTTTTATACCAAGACGTTTATTTAACACGTTAATCAGCGTCAAAACTAATAGCTGGTAACAAATTAGCTATGGAAGGGAAGAGTACACTGTGTTTGGAGGGAAGTGTTCGAAGTCTCTATTGTCACATAAAGGTGTGCCACAAGGAGCCGTTCTTTCACCTCTTCTTTTTCACTTTTTCTCCGTATGATCTGCCATCTTCCACAGAAAACTTTTGTGAAACATGCGGATGAGTGAGTTCTTGTCTCGTACTAAATATTGGTCTGTTGTTAATGGTCTCATACTTAATCCATCTAAATGTCATGCAGTTAATTAACTGTTAGCTGTTAGTTAACTTTAGCATGAGATATGAACGGCATCTAAACACCACTTTGGGATCCCATAATTCTTGTACCATTGAAAACTCTTCGATAAACACAGTGCCGAAGGTCAATTATCTTGGTATAACCTTTTCCACTGATCTCTCTTGATCTTCTCATGTTTTACCGTTGTCGAGGAGAGTTTTCCCGCATATCAACTATTATTCTTTACTGTTCTCCATTATCCTTTCCCGGGCTTTTGAGAAGACTGGTTTATTCAGAGAGTGCTGAAAGCAGTTAGCAAGGTGTGTGGCGGATCTTTCGAGGTCATAATTAGTATGGTTTCGAGATGACATCTAAAGTCATGCAAACTTCTGGCAGGTGTCATCTTATCAGATACTAACCATCCCCTTTATTCATATCTTTCTCACTGTATATCTTCTGGCGAAGTAAGACGTAATTACATGAAAGTCCATGCACGCAAACAAAAGTATAAAAGTTTTATGATACCTTACTTAGCAAATATACTCTGTGATGAGCAGGTTGTTAGAGTTAACTTAGTAAATAGCCTCATTTATCCAAGCGAAGATTAAATCACGAGTAACTTCTGAGACATTAATTGACTAATATTATCTATATATTCTTATGGTATAACTTTTCAGTTTTCAGATTGTGTATATTTATATTCATCTTATTATAAGCCTCATTTTGACCTATAATTTGTTATCATACTATTTACTGATCCTAAATAATGTTCAGTTTATTAATTACTGTCTCCCATTGAAGATGCCACAGGTATTCGGAGTTTGACAACGCTTTAACCAGTAACACCTTCTAATATGAAGCGCACCCACCAAGTAAAATCAAAAGACAGAAGCGAGGGGATCGAAGATCTATTTGACAAGCTATCAATATATCGAGGATCGTTTGCACTAATCTGGCTAGCGATTGCGGCAGATGTTGAGCACGGCGTTCCCACACGTGATCTGGTGCGGATGCTTGACCGAGCGCCTTCAGCTAGATGAGTCCACTAAAACTGTGGTCAGCATCCAATGTCGAAAACTTACGGAGCTATTTGATTTTGGGGAATTATTTACCGCTAAAGATCACTCCCCCCCTAGTAGGGTAGTGATGACCCTAAGACGTGGCCGGCCAGAAATTTAAACCCAACGAGTTTTTCGTTGGTAAACACCCTTCTGATAGCTTGCTATGTTTAACAGCGTCTGGTCGTCATTTCTTACTTTAATGGACCATGATGTACAATATAGTAAAAATAAGGTACAATGCAGATTTTCGTTTTTCGCAACTTCATCGTTCTTTTCATCGTCTTTTCCAGTCATCCTTGAAAAGAAAAGAAAAATATGTAAGTGCATGTCGGGATACTTTCGTACGCACGTGAAAACACAAAACGGGCGATGAAAAAAAACGGAAAATGAACTCATATTCACGTAATAGCGTAAAAAAAGGAATTTTACAATATCGTTTCTTTTGTGTTTTTTCTTTTTTGAAATAATAATATAATAAATATATATAAGCATATTAAAATTGGGTTTCTTTTTAAAATTATATGTAGTACAAGGGAAAATCGAGAGGATATAAAATGCAAACTTGTGTCTTACGAGCAATAATCGTTCAAATGTTCTGGAAATCTTCCTCTTCTTCCCGAACGCGTTGTTTTGAGTTTATTTTCGGATACTGTCGAAGTATCAACGTGTGTGTCTGCTGTCGATTGAGGTATTATAAGGGCAGGAGTTGTGTCGTGCGATTGTATTGAAGGAAAATCGACATGAATAGGATTTCCTTCTAAATACGCTGCTTTGAGGCGATCGATGCTGATGCTTTCGTTGGTCCCGTTCTTATCGATTATATAGTACTTAGATTCGCGTTGAAGAACTTTGAAAGAATTTTCATATGTTCATTCAAGAGGCCATCGATGCGAGTCTCTACGTACGAAGACGTGTGTACGATGTCGTAAGTCAGGTTGAACGAAAGCATCAGTTGATTGTGGTTGAGTGGAAACAGGTTTAACTGAACGCATTGTGTTTGTAAGTCTGTTCCATGTCCATCGAAGAGGATGAAGGATCCACGAACTCTCCTGGAAATCGAAGAGTCGTACCATAAACGAGTTGAGACGCAGTGTATTCAATGTCGGCTTTCACTGCATTGCGTATGCCTAGTAAGACGAGTGGGAGAGCGTCAGTCCACTGAGAAATGTTTGAGGCTGATAGTGGCGCTTTTAGTTGTCGGTGAAAACGTTCTACTAACGCGTTTGCTTGTGGGTGGTGTGCCGTCGTTCGGAAGCGAGTGATTCCTAGTTTCATGGTCAGACAACGGAACAGTTCAGATTCAAACTGACTTCCACGATCTGTAGTAATGGTTGTTGGGCAGCCGAAGTTTGCTACCCACCTCTCGACGAAGGCATGGGCCACTATTTCAGCGGTGATATCTTCGATTTGTACTGCTTCTGGCAATCGAGTAAAACGTTTTACGCATGTTAAAAGATAAGAATATCCATTCGAATCTGGTAAAGGTCTTACCAAATCCAAATGAACATGGTCGAAGCGAGCATCGGGAGTTTTAAGCGAGCCTAAGGGACATTTGTTATGCCTAATAACCTTAGATTTCTGGCAGCTTACACAGGAGCGTGCCCACTCCCTCACGTCTTTATTCATACCAGGCCAGCAAAACCGTTCTGCTATAAGCTTGATGGTTACACGAACACCTGGATGAGAAAGTCTGTGCAACGTATCGAAGACGTTGCGTCGATATTGTTTCGGCACGATTGGGCGATCCCTACCTGTAGATGTGTCACAAAGTAAGGTTTCCTTACCTGTTCCCATCTGTTTAATGCGCAGTTTAAGTGTTTTTGAGGCCAACTCGTGCTGAAGATCATTGTCTTCTTTTTGAAGCTGGGCGAGTTTTAAAAGGTCGATTCCTTGGAAACTGTTCAAGGAATTTATACGAGACAAGGCGTCTGCAACTACATTGTTTGCTCCAGAAATGTGTCGAATATCTGAAGTAAACTGCGAAATGTAGTCCAGTTGTCGAGACTCACGTGGTGAGTACTTGTCCGAAGAAGAGCTTAAGGAGAAAGTAAGTGGTTTATGGTCGGTAAAAATGGTAAATTCACGGCCTTCTATATAGTGTTGAAAATGCCGGACAGCACAATACATAGCTAGGAGTTCCCTACCGAATATGCTGTACCTCGATTCAGTGTCTAGCAACCGTCCAGAGAAAAATGCCAAAGGTTGCCAGGAGTGGTTAACCCATTGTTGTAAGACTGCTCCGATTGCTGAGTCGGATGCGTCTACTGAGATGCTAATGGGCGCTTTAGGGTCCTGATGAGCAAGCATTGCTGCTCGGGCGATATGTTCCTTAACCGTGGAGAATGATTTTCGTTCAGTGTCATCTAGATTAATGGATTTCGCATTTCCACGAAGTTTGTCGGTAAGAGGTTTCATAAGTAACGCGCATTTCGGTATGAATCGTCTATAAAAACTTACCAGACCATTAAACGTGTGCAATTGCTTGATGGTGGTCGGTTCTGGGTAATCGAAAATGTCCGCCACTTTTGTTCTAAGAAGTTGGATACCTTGCGCATCTATAGTGTGTCCTAGGAAGTCTAAGGAGTCGGTTCCGATTTGGCATTTCTGAGTGTTTACAGTAATGCCATGTTTTTGTAGTCGGTCGGAAACAAGGTCCAGATGCTGGAGATGTGATTCTCTGTCCGGAGTTGCTATTAGACAGTCATCAACGTATGCATGTACGAAGTTGAGACCTCGAAAAACGTCATCTATGAACCTTTGGAAAGTCTGTGCCGCGTTTCTCAGACCGAAAGGCATTCGCAAAAATTCATAGAGTCCGAAGGGCGTTATAATAGCGGTTTTTGGAATGTCTTCAGTGGCCATAGGAATTTGGTTATAAGCTTTTATCAAGTCAATTTTTGAAAAGACAGTTGCACCTTTCAAGGTAGCTGTCAAAATCGGAATGTGGGACACGGGTAA